>JADDOH010001086.1:0-33924 GCA_016648135.1 Agrypnia vestita | reverse complement strand
CTAACTGTTTGTACCCGGCGCTGTATGTGTAAAGGATTAAGTTGAAAATAAGATTTTACAGATTTAAAAAATGGTCAAAGAATACAGATTAATTAAAAAATAGGTGGTACAGATTTGCATGAAAAATAAGGAGGGAGGGGGAAATGTTGCCTGTGTCCTGCCGGGTTCTAAAGAAAAAGTATGCAAAATTTGCTGGAGATCGGTTAAATGGTGTAGATTTGTATAGAAAATAGACAGACAGACAGACATTACGTGTTATCGGTATAGATGTTAAATTTTTAAATTTGTAAATTTTATAAATTTTTAAATTTGTTAATTTAAATTTAGAGAATACCATTAAGGTCAAGATTCTAATGTCGGACACAACAGATTAATTAACCTGACTCCTTTACTTCAGACCTTGGTCTACTTAAGGAGACAGTGAATGTCTTTTATATAAAAATAATAAAACAATAATGAAATTTAATGTAAAATTAAATAAATAAAATGTAAAATTATACAACTCTGTAGTCACTATATATATGTTTAAATAAATATATATATATTTTTTAATAATTTAACTTTAAATAAAAAAAAACTATTGTCTCCCCAGTATGTAAAGAGAGAAGAGTGTGGCCTTCTATCATCTATGTCCACCTCGTAAGCTGAATGATGGTAGGTTAGTTACTTAGTTTCAATGCAATCATTTGCTTTACGATATATTATATTCAAATATTTGCTACAGCAAAATCACTCCACTAAAAATATAGTTTAAACGCGAATGATTCCATATAATTATTATTTATAATATCCAGTGAAGAATTATCTGTGTTTATCTATAGGTAGGAAGTACCTACGTCACAGAATTTTCTGAGAAGCTCTTTAAAATAACACAAATAAGATAAATGCTTTTGCTCCAGATTTGATGTCTAGATAATAACAAGTGTTTGCATTTTGTATCACTTTGAATGATGTAGATTAATATTTTCTAAGAAAGCTTTGTAGAGGTAAATTCTTGTTACTACTCGCTTTATGAGTGTTTTTTTAAGATATGAGGAAGTTTACTAGTATCATATTTTAAATAATTTAAAATTAAAATGGATAGTAATAAATAACAATATTGAGAGTATTGTATTAGTGTTATTAATCTATTATTATTTTATTTTTACTTCCTTATCTATCCCATTCAATCCTTATTTAAGCCATTTGTTATATTTTATCTGCCCCTAGTTGATACAATTAGTTCTAATAATATACGAGGGTAGAGATACGAATAAAAAAATCGTAGGTGTACACATGTACGTGCGGTAGAAGTTGTAATTAAAAATTAAAATAAAATTATTTGGTGGAAATGGCGAACGTTACATATGTGTAAAGTGATCACATAAGCCAATCGTAAGATAAGTCGTAAGTCCTATGGCCACCCAAAAAAAGACTTCTATATCTACTCTCCCTTGAAAAAATATAGTTTCGTCTCTGTGAGACATCTATAATATACATTAAATGATTATTGATGTCCCTGTGACAAACTATCCAGTTCTGTTCTGAAAAATTTGGACATACTCAAAATATTCTAAAATTATTTAGTCACAACGCTCAAAAAATCTACACTGATCGTTGTCGATTATTTATCGAGTTTCATGAAAATAAAATAATTATATATATCTCATATATTACAGAAATGTAGCCTTAAATATTTAAAATGGTCGGGGTAAACTTTTTTTTTTAAATTAATAGTTTGCATCTTAGATAAGCCCTGCTCTTATTGTATATTTTTGACAGGCTAGGGAGAATCGGTGGCAATCATTTAGTTGCTGTTTGCCGTCTGCGCGTCCGAAGTTTGAGTCTTTCTCCAGCCGTGTAATTTCGTTTGTTTAGCCATTTAGTTTTTTTAGCTAACGAAATTATTGTATTTATATACACTGATTTCAAGTGCATTTTGTGGTATTGCCTTTTCGATACATGTCCCGCTACATATTGTTTACCACTATACGCATTTCCGCTACAATGTGCACTTCCACTACAGTAAAAAATTTACCCTCAAGGCGCCAAAAGTCGATAACTTTAATACAAATAAAAAACACAAAAAATAATATTACGAAATTTTATGAACACAAAATAAATAAAAACATATTTTTTATGACAAACTTGATGACAAAAAGGGAAAGGTTCTAAGAAAACATATTCTAGGTATTTGCATTCTGTGTTACATAAACTTACATTAACTTTTAGAAATGTTCATATACTTTTTCAATTTTGTACAAGACATTTGTAACTAAAAATAATATATTGCAGAGTGTGTTATATGAGAGATAGGGACGGATATATATAAAAAAATATATTATTTATTATTCTTAAATAATGCGTACGTAAATGCGTGTGCTTTTTTTATTGAGCTAAAATTTATACAACGCATATTTTCTAAACTGCATTTTAAATTTGTAATTTTTTTTCCTATTTTATTCCCTTATTTTATTAAAAATCTTCATAACACTGTACATCACATTTATTTGAGATTTGGACATTTTCCTGAATGACAGTCTCATTCGATCTCATCCACTTTATCATATTCGTGCTCATATTGATTGCCATGAATTTTTCTACTAATTTTTTTTAGAAAAAAAGATTTTAAGAATATATACCTAACGTTGTTTAAATTGTCTTTTTCATGATCATAAATTATTTTATTCAACACTGATCCAAGTAAACATTTTTCTTCTAATATTATTGTCTTAAACAAGCTTTATTTTCTTAGCATTTCTTCTACATATTTACATCTTAGATTTTTTCAAATAGATGAAAACTATTATTGCTTCCGCCGTAATAATTAAAAGTTAAACTTAAATATAAGAATATTATGCGATGACACACGCTGTCCGTCCAAGCGATTGAACAAAGGAGTAAATATTTATCCCACAGTATCGCTTACCAGGAAACTGCCTGTCCTCCTTACCGACAGTCTCAGGAATGCGAATTCCTTTGTACGGGTTCGGAAGAGGTTCATAACATATACAGAAATATGTTAAATTTCATAACTTTCTAAGAAAAAAGTGAATAGATTAAAGATATCGAATCATGTAGCTGCAAAGGATTGCAAAAAAGATTTTATCATATTTATATGTATCGATGACGTCATTTCATCTTCACATCATTATTTTCAGTTTTACAGTTATAAAGAAATTTTTAAAAAACTGAAAGCAATGGTATGTTCAATTATTATATCTATCTATAGGAAATAATATCACGTTTTAAATGTGGTAGTAGATGTGAGCTTTGATACTTTATCCTCTCTTCTAGACAGTTTTTTCGTGTTTGCAATGATGTACTTTAATTATAAAATAAAATAAAATACATGTACCTAATGGATATGTGGGTAAGCGTGTAATATAAATGTGTATTAATTATATTATATTGAAAAGTTAAGTTTCTTAAGTTCTTACATTTACCAAATAAATTTAATAAAAAAATATATAATAATAATAATCAAATATATCTAGTTTCTAAATTTTAAGATATTTAAGAATAAATTAAATACTATGTTTTAAACCACTTTATTACTATATATTTGTCAACTAGTTTCGGTTGGACTCAACCTTCTTCAGGACAATTAAATATAGACTGAAAAAAAATTCTAAATATAGACTAAAAAAAAATTCTAAATTTTAATTTTTGACAGCATTAATGAGAAAAGTAAACACTTCATTAATTTCCCTCCTGCTACACTAGTATTGTGATTTGATGTGCCACTCCGATTTGCTAAAAAGGTAGTTCACGGAGTTTTATACTTGGATAGGTTTCGATTTTCAGCTCTAGTATAACCTGGATTAACTTTGATATGATCATCTCACCATGTTTTCATCTGTCTTCTTTTTATAGGGTCTAAACCTATCGGCGTTTGACCTATGCTTGTATTTTTAACATGCTAAGAGCATATGCAAGAATATACTACCGCTTCGAAGTACCTACATATATAAATGATTAGAAATCATGTTTATCGTCTTCGCGCATCCGCCATGACCACTTAAAAATGTGTCGCATCTTTTTACCTATCCGACGGTTGGCTGGACAAACAATCAAAGGCTCGAGACTGGAATCGAGGTGTGCGCGGTGTAATGGAGATCCGTAATGGACGTATCGTGTTATGAATACGCACGGGAAGTACGGTGGCCAGCCCTGCCGGACAACAAAGGACCTGCCTCGATCATATCCGTTCTCACAGCGTCACACACTTGGCTGTTGCGGCACCTACCTGCGCACCTACCTCGCCCGTTGTCCGGGCAAGATTACACAATACCTGCGCGCCGGCTCGCAGCGTCGTGGCGCGGGGGCAGACGCGGCGGTCATCGGCTCAATACCGCCGAGGGGTTCGCATGGATGAGCGTGAACTAAATCATTATGAAGGCGGATGGGTGACAGTATTGGCGCGTTTTATTTAGGTATATTTTTATTCCAAAAAATATCAACAAAATACAAAATTATCTTACGTAACACAGTCCGTCACTAACGCTACCAGATGGCGCAAATAATGTTGAAATTATAGTCTCTATGTAACATGTCCGCCGTGCCCGTCCAAAAAGCAAGAATATAAACAATAATTCTCTTTGTAACAATGTCCGTTAATAACGCTTCTAGATGACGCAAATAATGATGAGGTGTTAATAATAATGGGGGATAAAAAGTAAATAATGCATAATTATCTGTGCAAAAATCAGTAACGACGCTAAGATGCTACGCCACGTCAAATTGCTCTGTTCTCACAGTTTCGACGCAAAAGTAGGTAGGTACGTCAATTTGAGTAGATTATAACTAGTAATATTATAACTTCGTATGACGTAGGTAAATACTTACAACCTTATTTCTAGTAGTACCTACCTTAAGAAAGCAATGGACATTCCTGTTGTTTACCTAAAACTTATTTTTTAATATTGAAAATATAATTAATTGCCATAAAACGGAAGCGGTTAACATAGCACAACTTTCGTTTCTAGTTATCGTAAGTAAGGTAATTCCAGACCTCGCATCCTCGGTACCTAATGATAGTGTTTAAAAACAGTGTTTTAACAATAAAAATTCTTTTTTCGCTAAATTAAGAGAAATCTTTTTTCAGTATACTCACTCATAATTTTCATAATTAAGTTTGATAGTATAAACGTAAGAAGTGAGTGATTATTTTATTTAAAGTATTTTTTGTAAAAGAATTATCGAAAAACCTTAGTAAATTTTAACCTAATTCTATGTGTATTAATCATCTTCTTCTTCTTCTTCTTCGTCAGCCTTCGTCTCTCCACTGCTGGATATAGGCCTCTTCCGTACCCTTCCATCCTTCCTAGTTGTTTGCTAATTGTAGCCATTTCTTTCCACCCACAGCGGCTGTGTCGTCGATCCATCTCTTTTGAGGTCTTCCGATGTCACTTTTATTCTCCTTTTCAGAACTCTGGGCTTCTTATTCTGCCTTGCAACATGTCCTGCCCATTGCCATTTTAGATTCGCATTTTAGATTCATTTTAGATTCGCAGAACTAGAGTAGTGGATATCCATGATATCCACTACTCTAGTTCTGCGCCTATTTTCGTAATTTCTAATTCTATCTCTTCTTCTAATTCTATGTATTAATAACACAGATAAAAGATATTTAAAAAAATTGCCAAATATAATTACTTCCCTTAAGATTCAATAAGAACGCGATTTGGTGTTTTACTTACTAGCATAATGATAAAGTACACTACTTGGACAGGAGCCTGCGTTAAAGCGATATATTGTCTATTAATGAATGCTACATAACCCTGTTCTGGCATATCAATTTTGTCTCGTCCATCTTCTTATGCACGCTCTTCGGCTGTTACTGGGCCGTCCTCCCATATTTTATTTATCTGATCATGTCAGATCTATCGCTGACGCCCTCTGTTCTTTCCTTCAACACTAGCTTCATATACGTTGTGTATATCTACCAAGTGTATATAAATATGTAAAATTATTATTCATCAGAAAAAACAAACATACCTACGTAGACCAAACTGCCTACAAAAATCAATGATTTATAAATTGCTTTGAAAATGATGATGGAATTTTATTAACAAACAAAGTGATCAGTGATCAGTGATGATGCCAATTAGAATTCAATAGAAAATGTGTAATAATGCCAAGCTGAATAGATGAGGCAACTATTCATGACATAATATTTTAATTTAAATTTCCAATCATTGGCATATCGTCAACAATGGACAGTCTGACAAAGGTAGCTTATCGTATATCAACGCCCTTTTATTATGTAAATAAAATTGTATCATTTTGTAATATCACAAATGAATTAATGTCACATGAATAAAGCGAATCACAATGAACGGTTGTGATTTATATGAGAGGCTGGTTTGAATGGCAAACGATTTTCCCGTGCCTGCGAGTTTTAATCAGTTGTTGGTAGACGTATTGTTTGATACAAATAAAAATATATTGATAGAAATTGTTCAGAATAGAAAATTGTATTGGAAAATTTAAAATTACTCTGTCAAACGTTATAAATAAATTCAAATTCAAATTCAAATTCAAATGTTTATTCAATGTTCAATGTTACAAATGTTTACAGTGTTTACAAAATTTAATGAAGCTTTTTCATTGTTGTTGAGTGTCTTGGCAGCAAGTAAACACTAAATTGATTTGACGCCCTGCCTGCTACACTAGTAATTTACTGTATTATTATTATATAATTTGATCACAAGTACGTCGCGTATGATTGCGACCACTTACCAAAATCTGTTGAGATAACAAAAGTGGGAGGTGAAAGGAGTTTTTATAAATTAAATATTATCCACATTTATGACATTTACGTTTACGTTTTACTGATTGTGATATTGTGATCTTCTTAGATGATTCAAGTGATCTTTAGAATGGAAATTCATAATTAATCTCCATATCTGATGAAATTATTCGCAGAAGAATGCAGACTGGAGTGTCTTCAGGCGCATGAACCTGATTTTCGAAAGTGATCTTTCGCTGTGTCTAAAACGGAAATCTTTGCATATTTTAGGAACTCTTGTACGACTACAAAACATGAACATTTATTTGTTGTGATTGGCGATTGCGGGCCTCCGGGTGGTTGCCCAGGCTTACCAGGCAGGAGCTACGCCACTGATGAAAACTATTTTAAAAACCAAATTACACTTTGTTTATATTTCAAATGAGAGTGAATCGATATGGGGAGTGTCGATGTATTTGAAATCTCTTAGTATATTATATTACTTAAAGTATGTTATATAAAATTAAATTAACGAGATGAGGATTTTTTAAATTGATACAAAAAAATCGGGGCCCTCTTTTGAACATATGGATGTTTATTTCGTGAACTTTTCTTGTTAGACAGGCCTTAGGCAAAATAACTCGAACGCACTTTTTGGCCTGGAAACTGTGATTGTGATCATGGCTTCCAGGAAAAAAAAACGACTGACCTGCTGGTGTCCCACATATTAAATGTGACAAACAGTTAAAAGATCAAAAAGATCTTGTTATCTACGTCAAATTCGTGGCACAAGTTATGTTATGTGAATGAAAAACGTGGGTTTTTAAGTAAAAAAATAACGACGAAAAACTTTAATACCAATTGATTACTTAATTTAATTATACGGTACGAAAGTAATATTTACGTCCACGTATGATATTTAATTCTTTACATAAATAATACATTTTTTCATAAAATTTTAATCAGAATTTCTTATAAATTTTAAATTTAAGATAGGTTATCTTATTATTATATGTATACTATATATAGTATTATATATATATATATATATATATATATATAATATATATATATATCTAGATATATATAGGTAGAAATCTGCTTTAAAAGCGCGTGAATCAATAATTAGTTAAAATATTTTTTTAATTTCCAATAATATTTTGACTGACTAAATAAATATTAGATTTAATTGTTTAATGACCAACTTTGTGAACGAGTAAAAGTCCTTTTCGGGACTATTTGACGCGGGTTCCCCCAGAAAATAATTCGTTATCTTTTACTCGTGTTAATTTTGCTTTCCTCTCGAATCGATTTTCTATATTGAAGGTTTTTCTTTTGAACTGGCAATGAACTCTAATGAATACGTTACAAATATGAATTTGTAATGGCCTATTGCCCCAATGAATGCGTCACAAGTGCATACAAATTGAACAAACTCCAGTGAGACAGGCCGGTCATTATTTTTTTATCATCTTCATTAAGGAATATTTACAAAGAAACGGGCCATTAATAAAGCACCATCGGTCCGCGGGCGTGGGGAGTATAAACTATAAACGTTCAGATTTCGATGTCTTTGTTTATTCAAATACAAATCATGTTATAATTTTATTTCTATTTCTACGTTTGACGTCTGCTTAGCATCGCATGTGTTTTGGTTTATTCTCGTATTTACACAAATGAAGTTTATAAGCCGTTAAACACGCATAGCTGAGGTGCGGTCCAATTTAATTGCAAGCGGAATCTGTTGAAATTTTTCGCCATTAACATATTTTATTTGTGTGATGGAACTCAATAGAAAGAAACATTCGGTGAAATGGATGCGTTAAATGTTATTTTACAAAATAACGAATATAAATATTCACTAATTGCCATTCTTGCTATGAAATCGTAACATTCAGTAATATAATTAGGCATTGGCAATATACACTAGGAAAATTGTGCTTTTTATTTTAGAGAACATGGCAGATGTTGAAAAAAAGTAAACAATATCGCAAACGACTAGAAATTATAATAGGTATGGCTTTTGCGGGTAAATATACACTTTAGTGCGATGAGCGATGGCTATGCCATCATTATTGTCTTTTTTGGCGGGTATTTTAGTTAATTGGTGAGTTTTAAGTAAATTATAGTTTTTCATGTATATATATAAAATTCATGAATAGAAAACCATTTGCTTTTTTTAAATTGACTTTATTCGCTTTAACTTAAAAGTAAATATTAATAAAATAATAAAATAAAAATATCAAGACGTGTAATTTGGTGATGCGACCCATGAGTGTTGCCTGAGTTGCGCGCTAATTCGCACTATACCCTAATTTTCTAAAGTTGTAATCCAGCGTAATTCAAGCAAGTTACGGATGTTACGGATCGACCGACAGACAACTGTAAGCAGATAATTAATTTTTTTATGGATTTTTTTTGCTGGTTACTGTCGTAATGTCGGTCGTAACCTTCTTCAAAGCTATTCATATCGTTTATCCGGATGAAATTCTAGTAAATATTTGTCAATTTTCTTAATTAGGATACAGGTACGTACTCAACTCTCGCAACGGCTCTAGATAAGATGTTCTCTAGATAAGACATCATGTTTACGTTGCAAGAAATGTTCTTATATAGCGTTGCGTTCTTGTTGATTAGTGAATTCTAAAAAATATTTTTTTCTTTTCTTTCTACTAGACCTACATATGTATTCTGTTCTCCGACGATAGCGCCTCGTGTGAGATAGATTCCCAGCTATCCTTCCATTTTTAGGAAGGTCTTCCGCGAGGTCGGGTTCTGTGTGACTGACTATGTACTGCGATATAAGGGAGTCTTGTGTTGTCCATTCTCTGGACATGACCATATCAGTTCCTCCTTTGCTATCTACTCCATCGTATAATGTCTTCAGCCTCACATATCTTTCCTATTTCAGTATTCCTCACGCCATCCCTCAGACTCAGTCCTGCTATCATATTCAGTGTCTTCATCATCAGTGAACTCCTCAATGTTTGTTTATTCCTGATTGTGATTGCCCTTGTGGCCGTATGTCATTATTGATCTTACGTATGCTTTATAGATTCTCATATATCTTTACTTTTCCAAATTGTGGATTTTAGAGTAGGTACCAGAGTTTGCCGCCGCCTTGTTAATTTTGGCTTTTATTACTTCGATTAGCTCAGTTCAGATAACAGCTCCTCCAACTGAGTATATGTCTAGATATCTGAACAGATTACATGTTTTGGATATTTTAAAATTCATAAATTTGATATTTTCGATTTCAATTGCCGTATTATATTTTTACACACAAAATATAATAAATTTAAATAAAACTATTGTTTAAATATTCCTTTAAAATACTGAACTGAATTGAATAAAATATTACAAGTCAATATTTGAACACTAAACAATTATTGTTCAAATCAAAAACCTTTGTTTTTCTTTCTCCAGCAACTACATTTATACAATTATTAATTATAACCTATAACGAATGTGTAAAAAAATTATTAAGTAGGAAGAATGGATAGAGCGTCATTGTTATTTTACGCACAATATTCACAATCACACATACTCGTACATTTTCTTTCTTTCATTCATGCATATCCGTATAGGGTTTTCTGAAATAAAAATCATCCGCCATCTGGTTCGCCTAATTTTTAATGGCCATATTTTGCGGATATTTTCTATTATTTTCTTCTCGTTTTTTTTTATTCGGTTCAAATTTTTATCAATTTAAATTCAGTTCAAAATCAGTTATTTCACATAACCTAATTATTCAAATGATCCTTAAATAATTCTTCTTATTATATAATAATACCGCGTATTACTAAATTGATTTTTTTTATATTTGGATACTGGGAGTGAATATAGTAGGTACTAAGTGCCAAAAATAAATTTCTAGTTTACGAATTAGAACTAGGTATATGTCTTCGCCAAACATTAAACACTGCACTGAAGTACTATATGTGTTAACTTACTAGTTATATTTTTATTTCTTTCTATTTATTTTAATAATTTAGTTCCACACGTAATGTTGTGTGGGCTAATACATGATTTCACTTGGACATGTTGCATTCCATCTAATCATTTAAAAAATGTTATAATATAATTTTTGCACTTCAGTTTAAACCTACTTATACTCGTATTCTCCATGTTTTGAATTTCCTTTGGCAGGCTATGGAAGATTTTAATACCTTGATACATCATGCATTTTTGTGAGGTGTTTCTCTTTTTTTTTTGGTAGTCTTATGTTGTCGCTTCCTCTTGTATTGTAGGAATGAAAATCCTTATTCATCTTCATCCTGTCATCAAAGTATATGGGAATGCATATCGCATAAGTATTAAGTGCCACGTCATTGTTTAAATAAGACATCTAACTACATGACTATTTAATTGTTTTTAATATTAAAATGACTAATTTACGTGAGGTACCTACTGGCGCGAAGCGTCTAATGGTGTTGAAAATATGTGTAAAATAGCACATAAAGCACGACTACCTATATTCGCTTTTTACCTTGTATTTTAAAATTAACACTTACTTATTTCCCGTATTCACTTGTTATATATTTTTTATTATTGCTTTATTCATTTCTAGTATTCTATATTGCTTTGTTCATTTCCAGTATTCAATTGTTATTTATTTTTTACTAGCTGTTCGTACCCGGCGTTGCACGGTTAAGGATTTAGTTGAAAATAAATTTGTGGGTGGAAACAAAGGTTTGATTCAAACGATATAGATTCGCATAGAAAATATATCAGGGGGAGGGGAAAAGGTAAAAGGGGAAGGAGGAAATGTCACCCTTATTACCTGCCGGGTCCTAAAGAATATGTTTCCAAATTTTGAGTCCAATCGGTCAGTCGGTCGGTACAGATTTGCATCGAAAATATATCAGAGGAGGGGAAGGGTTAAAAGAATAGGGCGGAAATGTCGCATATGTTACCCGCCGAGTCCTTAAGAATAAGTTTCCAACTTTTGAGTCCGATCAGTCAAATGGTAAAGATTTGAATCGAAAATATATCAGGGGAGGGGAAGGGTTAATATAATAGGGGAGGGAATGTCGCCTATGTTACCCGCCGGGTCCTAAAGCATAAGTATACAAAGTTGAATCGAATCGGTTAAACGAAATAGATTTGTATAGAGAACAGACAGACCGACAGACAGACAAACAGACAGACAGACAGACATTGAGTTTTTTTAGATATAGATTATTGCTTTATTCATTTCCAATACTCGTTATTGTTTTAATCATTTTCAGTATTCACTTGTTAAAAAATCTTGTTTTTACAAAATTAACTTAGTTTTTATTTACAAGAAAACTATTATAAATTTAATTATTCCTTTTTTCCGCATTAATCTTTGAGCCGCTAAATTAATTTGAAACTATTAACACACTCTTCTCATAAAATTTCGAACAGGGCGGTATACCTGTTATCTCGAGGTTTTTCGCTGATGTCTTCTGTCCATGTTCTTTTAACTCACGTATATTTTTTTACCTTCCTCTCTTTACTCATATATTCACATTTTGTAAATAATAATGATACAAATTTTACTGATTACAAAAGCATCGTGTTTTGCACTGCGTCAGTGCCATAATTCTCCGTGTGGATTAACCAATAAATTTAATTGCCAGTATGTTTTGATAGCAGTGAAAATTAAATTAATTTCCAACAAGTGATTGGATTGGAAAACATTATGCAAATAAGCTGTAGGCGATTGGAAGCAGTTCTGTCCATTGTTTATTTATGTGAACCTATTGCGGACCTGACTCGCACAGTATAACTATGTGTAACTGTAGTTCTATTAGATGTTAAGATATTATTCGAGCTAAACTAAAGATAAAAGAAAACTGACAAATCAATATTAATTTATCGTCGTGGGCAGATTTTATGGCGATGATGTTACGCAGAAATCTAGATGTTTTTGAGGTTTTATGCACGATTTTAAAAATATCTGCTTTATTTCGCGCGTATCTTATGAAGGCAATTGATATAAATATTGTGCTCAGAAAACGTTTCAAACTTTATCTTGGCGGAATATTTTTGTGTTGCGTAGAAATTATCAAACTCCTAGTTTTTATACTGAGTTTTTCTACTTCTTGCTTTCTTTAAATGTATTTGTATGACACTTTTTCAGGAAAATATAATCCATATTATAATATATTATTAATGCGACGTTAACTTTGTAGAGAATATTTGATATGATTTTCAAAGTGGATGGAATGAATCCATGTTTACTTTACTTGAGTTATCTTAACCTTTAAAACTCAATGTCTGTCTTTCTGTCTATCTATTCTCCGTACAAATCTACACTGTTTTGCCAATCTGACCCAAATTTTGCATACTTATTCTTAAGGATCCAGTGAGTAACAACAATGACATGCTCCTCCCCTGTCCACCCTTACTACCCCACCCATCCTCGATATACTTTCCATACAAATCTACATTGTTTGACATTTTTATTAGTTTAGAAAATTTAACGAGACATGAATTTAATTTAACACTATTTTTTAATTTACACTATTTCGTAATTACTCAGTCGTCTATGTCTGTGGAACACTTCATTAATTCGCACTTAAGTGGTCGCTCTTATTTTCAACGCCAGTTAAGTACTTCGCTTAATTTATTGTCGCTGGTATCACACACACGCTAGCAACACGCCATACGGTTCATTTGTCTATCTCACGTCACACGTCAAAGCAACAAAAACTCTGCGGAACCCGCTTCGTCCTTTTATATAAAACATGCTGGTTTCTCGAAGTTTCGAGGAATTTCTTCCCGTTTCCAGTATTCACTCGACCCTTCTAATATCTACGAGATGAGTGTAGAGTTCCCAAAACATTAGCTCAGATAATACAGTAGATTGAGAAAACATTTAACCGAATTAAAATTCTGGAAATTTACTTGATAAAGGCATCGTTGCATTTCAGTAAATAATTTGCATATACTATATATATATATAATCTCTATATATATATATATATATACTATATATAATCTCCGATGGCGCATTATTTGACTATGCTATGCACCGTTCATTGAATGTTTTGGGCAAAGGCCTAAATCCATCACACATCCGCAAAGCGAACGCAGCCAAAGCTGTAATAATTACACGGGACAATTGAAAATCTAATCAAATCTGAACACATTCGTGATTGGCTGCGTGATTAGCTCCACGGATTGTTTACACTAAATCAATACCAAATGCTTTATCTCTGCTTTTTGATCAACCAATCGGGAGAATTGGGTTATTTTGTCATAAAATTAACTGATAATTCGACGTGTAATACAATTTCTGTCTTATTAAAAAATATTACAATTTGAAAAATGTTAAGGAATGGATTTATTCTGAAATAATACTAATGCGTTTTTACTGTAAAATTGCCAATGAGTTTTGGTAAAATACTTCTATCATACCTACTAAATTAGCGATATTTAATACAATCATTGTTTTTAACATAAATTATAGAAGTCTCGGAGAGACGAAGCTTTTTACATGAGAAACGTGTATGGAAGTCTTCAGAGGATGAACAAAGGCTTATGACTTGTATGAGCTGGTTTAAGCAATCACTTTACTCAACGCCACAATTTTTTTTTACAATAAAAGAAGTCGAGAAATTGAAAATAATATTTTTCAGGAATAATTCGGAATCAAATTATTTGGAAGAATATCATATATATTAAAAAGGATATTGCTTAATGTTCCACTTAAAAATATAGAGTTATCATTACAGGTATCAAACAGCTACAAAATCTAAATACATATAACTACTATGTCATGGGAACGAATATAGATCTCTCTTGCACAGTCCATTCGAATATACGAAAGAACTGATTTAGAACATACATACAACTTTAAAAAAATCACTAATTTGTGGATGTTTTTACGGTGGAATTTGTGAACATTGCCTTGTGTATGAACACTTACAGGTCATAAACCCTGGGCATTCATAACTCCATACACGATTCTCTTATAAGTAACGTATTTTTATTTTATTTTTTATCATAATTAATAATTATCCCTTTGTGCAAAAATACATATAAAAATATTGTTTATAATTATTTTATTAAACTTATATATTACGCAATTTAAAAAATGTTAAGGGACAGGTTTGTTCGGAAGTAATACTAACTCAATGCGTTCTCACTGTAAAATTATCAATGTGTTCGATAAAATATTTTGTAAACATAACTCTCGTATACATATTATCAATTGCTATAGATTTTGAAGAAGATACATTTTCTATAATTAATAAAGAATTAAATTATAATTGAATGGTATTATAAATAAAATATTGACGTCTTTTTTCTATATATATTATCAAAAATAAATTAACAAATATACATTCTTTAGTTTAATGTTATTTTGTTAAGTTCAAAATATTACTTTTGTCATAAATTCTTCTCAAGAGTCTGAAAGAGGGTTGGCGTTTGTAAGGAATTTATTTAAATTAAGGATTACAAGAATGATGTTGAGCATATCAAAATAAGCGATTCTCAACCTAAAACCTAACCTTATCACTAAAATATTGGACAACTTGATAAAGTGTGGTCTCGTTGCTTTTTTTCATGCTGAATTTTCAACAAAAAATGGTTTAGTATAACATTATATTCAAAAACACATTCTTATTGTGAAGTTGCAATTTTTCAGACCAAACTTCTGTGAAATTTAAAACCAAATTTATTAATCGATTAGAAAGACATACAGAAAATCAAATCAACGAAAAAATATTTGGTTGCTACCGGGATTCGAACCACGGATCTCCTCTTGTCTGGAGCATGCGCGTTATGCCATGGTTCGAATCCCGGTAGCAACCAAATATTTTTTCGTTGATTTGATTTTCTGCAGGTATGTCTTTCTAATTGATTAATAAATTTGGTTCGATATTACGTTTAAAAGATTACAACCGCTTTATTACGCAGGGGATTTAAACAAAATTATGATTGAGATAAATCACCGTGAACTCATCTAACTCAACCACACAAATTGTTTTTCTAGAAAGTACGTGATACAAAATGCATAAACAGCACACCTTGTATTTGCCGACAATTTTATTTACTTACCGATAAGATATGTATTAGTTTGTTTTTGATCTAATTTTCGCAACTATTTTATTTTATCGTACATTTTCATATGGTTTCCAAGGAAGTGTAAATATCAACAAGATAATAATTTTATTAATTTATGTGAATTTGTGTAAAATAAACAGGTGTGTTGACAAAGATTTTGAAATGAATCATATAAAAGGCGAAAAAACATTACATCGTCAAGTATTGCTTTAGCAATTGAAGCGAGCAAAGCTCTTCTTATTTATTTTTTTTGAAAATTTTTGAGAATGAAGTCGGGAATTTTAGTTTTTCTCCTGGTCACTTTGTTTTGTGCCAGCGTGTTGGGGGTATGTTATAATGATGTTTGTAATCGTGAGTGCACTTACAAAGGGTATGATGGCGGCACATGTAAAAGCGGATATTGTAGCTGTTATAAGAATGGTAACGTATTAATCATCTTAATTTTATTTAAAAAAATCTCATGTGCATACATACAATAGTAATAATTTTTTTATACATACAGGATACAGTCTAGAGGATATCAAACCGCAAGAATTGCATGATGCTTCTGATGATATGAACAGTAAGATGTTGAATATTTTAAAACAAATTTATTTATGATGTGTCTGAAGTCTTGCCAAAATTTTTAATTTGTCTTTTGGTTGATCGTCTTCCAGCGAATTGAGTTTATGAGAATGATGTTCGCAAATGAGAGTGCACCTCTTATACGCAGCACGTAAAAGTTCAAATGAAGGCTATCACAAGAGTCGTAATATAGGATTTAATATATATTTTTTTATTTTTAATATACACTGTAACAATGTTTTTTTTTTCTAGGAAATAAGTTAGAGGATATCAAACCACAAAATATCCAAGACCACTCTGAGTATAAAAACCGTAAGTGGTTGAACATTTTTACCTAATTATCAATCTGTCTGATAAAATAACATTGTCTTTTACGTGAATTTTCGAATTTGACTCAATTTAGAATGTGTTTTCAATTTTTTTCTAACATTTAACATTTCATGTATAAAATATAAAATGATTTATTTTAGAAATCAATTCTGAAGCTGCCACCGCACAGAATATGTTTTCACCAGAAGAAACAATTAAAGGTTGGTCATCTGTATCTAGATATAATAAATCTAACGGTACTTTCTTATCCCAAAACTGTTTCAAGTATGAGTGAAAACAACAATATAGGTATTTTTAAGGAGTTTTTCATTATAATTTATTAAGGAGTAAACAACAATAATTTATTTACGGAATTATACTTTTAAATTGGTTTATACCTAAAGAAAATTGAAATCTAAAAAAAAAATATCAAATGTATAGAATAAATTATAATGAGTATTTTCTTATAAACACTCTGCAGGTTTGTAATGTGGAAATTTTCATGGAAATTACTTAAAAAATAACGTTTTATATCATTATAGAAACGATCCCTTTGTTTCGTGACTTCAAACATCTCATTGAAACATTACCCTGGAGCTCATACACCCTTTTGATGCATATAAAACGCATCATATTTATGTCACAGCGATACCTCGAAAATCTCAATGCAATATGCATAGGTTTAAGTATTTCAAACATTAAAAAGAAATTCGGTATTTAGTTAAAGTACCCTCTTGGTTACTTTTTTCTTTTGAAAGTACCCCAATTATAATACTTTCATTGTCTGTCCGTCCGTCGTAACTTCGTTATAGTAAAAATAAATTTATTTTTATTTCCTTTTCTTTTTTTCCTTTATTTTATAAAAATAAATACTTATTCCTTATTGGAAACGACGGGTTAAGGCTGGTGTAGGTACATATAAAACTTGTTTAACACCTCACAAAAAAGGAATGTATTTTGTCCTGATATGTGACATCAAAGTTTGCATTTTTTTTTTCAATATTTCTGACTTATTTTTTGTAAAACGCTGGACTATTATTACAGTAACTTATATCGATTACGAAAAATTCATTCGTTTCAATACAAGTTAAATAAAATGATAACAACCCTGAAAAATTCCAATTGGAATTCGAAGGTTTTTACTTTTTATTTGACTTGTATTAAAGAGAATGAATTTTAAATATTCGATATAAGTTACTTTAATGATAGTCCAACGTTTTACAAAAAATAAGATAGAAATATTGAGAAAAAATGCAAACTTTGATGTCGCATACCTCCTTAACTATTGATATTAGGTCATAATAGCTTGAAAATTTTCGACTCATAATCAAGGCAGGAATATAGTCCTGCGAGGTTATTAAAGTTTTCCAAATAACCCTGTATATGAATGGTTTTTTTTTTCAGAAGTTCCTTTACTGCGGAGGATGGCAATATGTTATGACTGGCAATGCAATTACCAATGCAGACTAAGAGGCAAAAGGGGAGGGTATTGCAGTATTGGAACATGTTACTGCTACGGCTAATCTTTCAAAAAAAATTGGAACACTCTTACATAGAATTAAATTTTATCACAGATTGTAATCACATATATCTATGTAATCACATATACACATGCACTATGTAATATATTAATTTTTATATGGATTGATAGTAAAGTATGCGAAATAAATGATTTCGATTAAGAAAATTTTTCGGCAGAACTTCTACAGAAAGTTGATGAATAAAAATGAATATTATTTATATAAAGTTGTTTTATTAAGTACGTACTATAAAAAAACAAATCAATAGTAATTCATTAAAAATATTTTTTTTATAAAAAACAGAATCTTCCAGTTAAGACGGAAGAAAACGAAGAACCCATAAATATACCCAATATTCAAAAATGAAGCATAATATTTTATGTTCTTAATCAGTCGAAAATTATAATTTAATCTAATTAAATATTAATAAAAAGGAAACACTGTGTACAAAATCACTATTTATGGAATTATCAACGTGTTTCGCGTCCAATGGTCCAAGGTATACCGAAAATTTTAATTCAAAGTATTAGAAAAAGTATTTATAGTTATTTGTTTTCACTTTAGTTCTTAAATATTTATTCAACGCCCATATATTTCTTTTTTATTTTTGTTAATGTCTATAATTTTGATTTAAAATTTAAGTATACTGTGTATCCTGGATGTATAGACCGTTAGCCCAAAACACGTTAATAATTGTATTGCTGTTATACAAAGTGTATTCAATTAAATAATGTTACCACAAAGTCACTAACGAAATATAAATAAATCTTTGTGATGGAAAAATATAAACTAATATTTACTATTTCGACAATGGAGACTAGATTGGGTCGACGGCATGTTGGATTTTTAGTATTGTACATGCCGTTGGCTTCAAAATTGAAAGTAAAGTTAATGAGAAATAGCATATTAACATAATTAATATTGGCACAAAGGAGTCCCAAATATTTACGCAATATTCAAAAGCAATATAAAATGTTGACATTATTTATTTCCACTTTTTTAAATATTTACTCTATATTCAAATGTAATATAATGTTGATATTATTTATTTCAACTTTTATTAATAAAATCCTTCAAAGCAACATATCACATGACTCTTTTTTTACCAATTCTTAACTTACTAAGTAACTAAGCATCACGCCGTTTTCCCGAAATAGAAAAAAAAATCAAAACTTATATTTTCTACTTATATAAATAAAATATAAAAACTCTAAAATGATATTCAATTCTCCAATCATCAAATACAATTAAAGAAAAATACACAAAACCTCTCCTGAGAAAATTTCAATATAAAAGGGCGGACATGAGACATAATTCAAGATATGTGTAATTGTCATTTAAATAATTGTAGGTTGAAATTATAAATAATATGTATATATACATACACATACATTTTATCATCGTCATTTTTGTTCCCTTATCATAAAAGTCCCGAAGGTCTTGACTTCCCCTGTTTTACGCCACTTAAATGTGAGTTGACCAATCAACCCCTGCTTTGTTTAACTTTATAGACTCTTTTTGCTATTTGTCACAGCTTAGTCTGGGGAAACCTGCAATCCACCATCCATTCAGGGTTGCAAAGAAGTTTGGTAGTCGCACTCTTCACTCTTCAAAATGTATCCAAGCCACCAATTGAGATATTTTTATGTGCAGAAGTGACGGTTCCATTCCAAGTACCTCCCCAATGTCTCTCTTTTCTTTTTCTAGGGTACTTAGAGAAGAAGTCCCTAAGGAGAAGAGAGTACTTCTCATTCGGTCCAATAATGTCACAAAGTTACAAGGTATGTACAGTTACAAGAATGTTAAAAGTTAATAAATAAATCTGTTATACCGTCGCCTTGTATGAAGTTACGTTTTTGAGACTCAGGAAGAAGCTATTCAAATACTGAACCAATAATTATCGTTACATTGGACTATAATCTGAGTGATAGATGCGTATCATGGATTAGAATTCTCTCGAGATAAAGCACTTGTTGAAAAGCTAGTATAAATAGAGGTGAATCGTGCATTGATCCTTAGGCCTGTGGGGTTATTGCGAGCAAAATGAAGTATTTTCTGTGCGTGGCTCTTGTCGTTCTGATATGTTCGTCTAGTGCACTGGGCTTGTGTGACAACCCAACCTGTCATGCTCTCTGTCAGTATTATGGATTTGACTTTGGACTTTGTCGAGGGGACGAGTGTTGGTGCTACAAAACAGGTAAATTTGTCGAATGCATCTATTTTTAATATTATTTTTGTAGGTATTGAAAAACTTAGTAGAAATAAATTAATATACAGGATGTTTAGGACCTAGTCTTCACGTCCTAGACCGTATAAACAAAATATACAGGTGTTTCAAATCCAGTCCGTAATACTTAAGGGTAGCATTTCAAGGATATAAATTGAAAATATTCTCACACTTTATGGAAAATGTCAATAGTTTTGGAGATAGTCAATTTTTTTATTTAATTTTTCTGACTTTTTCTGTAAAACTTTTAAGTGACAAAGTCAAATATTGACAAATATTTCCTTACAAGTCATATAAAATTAAAAGCTTGCAGAAAAACTATATTTACAATTTCTTCAGTCTAAATAATTTCTACTTTACTTGTACTAAAGCATTTTCAGCTCATGTTTTCAAAATTTATAATCGCCAGAAGTATTGCGGATCAAGTCTGAAACACCTACATATTTGTAATTTAATTATTACATTTAAGAAAAAATGCATTTTATTTTATTTTATATAATTTGTTATTCAAGAAACGTCTGCTTTTATAATTTAAGTAAAATATTTATTTTTCAATACTATTTTCATTCTCAACATTTAAACTCAACAAAAAAGATTTTGAAATTTTATCGGAGAATCAATTATTTTATGTGAACAATTATTTATCTTCTTTCAAGGGATACGCCTGTTAATATATGTAACAATATACTAAATGTAATAGTTTACACTTTCGTGAATAGTGTAAAAAGGTGGAATAATAGTCATTTTGTACTATCGCTCATTTGGTTATTTTTTTTGTTACAGGAAGTCGTCTTGATGACGTTATGAAGCTAGAAAAACCCTCTTTGGTGCATCCCAATAAAGATAACCTGGAAGCTCCTCCACATCCTTAAAAACATGTGTAAGATGTAATTGATATTTAAAAAAAAATTATATAAACGTTTCAGAGAAACTCTCTCGCAATTACTGTATTAGAAATGCCCAAGGATATAAATGAAGTAACTTGAAATATATGTTAAGAAATATTTTTTCCTGAGCCAAATTATTTCGCCTTACGTCTAGTGAAAAAAATGGTAGTGCTAGGTAATTCATAAATACAAAATTTGTGAGAACGGATTGAAATAAAATTATTTTTCATAGATAAAAAATAAACAGTTTGTTAATTTTTGTAAGATGATTGAATTTTGAAAAAAATATTTAAAAAAAAATTAAATAAAAAATGCTGTAGGTCTATGAATTTATTTTGAATTAATTTGGTAATCGTTTTTTTTCAGATTGTACAGCGGAAATGGCGAGCACTATACTCCTTCCTTCTTAGAGGCTAATAACATACCTATATACTAAAAAAAAATATTTTGCAAAGTGATTTAAACGAATTCAAAAGATTTTTCTACTTCTATTTATCTGTAGTCATGTAAAATAAATGTATCATTTAATATCCATGTATACATTGGTACCAACATTTATAACAAAAATAAAATATTTGTGTACAGAAAATTTTGTCTTATTTTAAAAGTGTATTATATTTTACCTACGAGTATGCCTTTATCCTTTGTATTTTTATGTTATTTTTCTTTTCAAGATTTTTTTAATAGTTCACGTACATGATAAAGCTTTGCATAAAATTAGAAAAAAACAAAATTATTTAATCAACGGGTTAGATTAAAACTTACGGGCGTAAATGACGAGACCTAAGGTTGGGACGACAGAATACGTCCTCGCGGGAGTCTGGATGAAAGTACCTGGTGAAGTATGCTTAATTCAGGGAGTCCTCAAAAAAGCTGCATATGGCACCTAACATTTTTGCCGATGACGATGCCGATGATGCCGATCACAACTATAACGGAGGAGAAGAATAATTGTATTTATAAAAATAAAACACTATGTATAAACCATATTTATCAAATAATCAACATGTTTTGGGGCTAATGGTCCCTTCGTAATAGAAAATAAATAATTATTTTTCATTTAATTTTTTTAAAGTTATTTATATGTATTTTTATTTATTTATTATAGACATATCAAAATACATAATTTTATGAATTCAATAATACATTCATACAATAAAAACATTTTACTCACCATAAAAGAGCTAACGCTAGTGCTTATGGGAGAAGTAATCACATAATTGCATTTCATGGATATTAGAATTTTAATAATAAGATGTTATGAATATTGAGAAACAAAATAAATAAATATATTGTGAAGCTCATAGAAATTTCAAGAGTTTTTTTTTATTGAATTATATTAGTTCATTTTTATATGAGGTAAGGTCTTCAATTTTTTTCAATTTTTCGGGTAACGAATCGGAAGATTTAATTCCCACAAATAAATAATGGTCCTATAAAATTATTAATTAAGTTACTAACAAATTAATAAAATAGGTAAAAAATTGTAAATAAAAAATCCTTTTTACAAATTAATAGTTACTTATTAAATTTGTTTTCTTATTAGGTAGTTAATTCAACTTCCTTGTCCATATACGAGTTGTCCATATAAAAGTTCCTTGGCCCCGAAATATATCGATTATTTAATAAAAAGTGTTATTTAATAAACTATAAATGTCTCAAACAGAGTGTATTTTTTAAGTATTACTAATAATATTACCACAAAGTTATTTTGCTGTTTAAAATTATTTTAATACCTACAAGAATATTATAATTCCACTCAAGGGAGTTCGTTCGTAATAGTAGGAGGGGAAGGTGGTCGGTAGGTACTGCAATAAACTTTCAATAATGCGGATATGAGTAGAAGAAAATATATTAAATATCAATCAACATAATTTGTATTATAACCATGGCGATGTTATTTTGACCGATCCAACTAAACTGCAATCCAACGAAACAGCTTGTTCTAATCAACAGAGAGCTGTATGAGTGAGGCATAATCTATACGCTACAGTTGTAAGGTCATAAAACTAAGATATTCATAAGATCATGTCAACATTTCATCAGTCAATATTGTCGCTGAAAATAATAGAAAAAAGTATTATTCTCGCCGTGAAAAACAACATCAGGGTATCGGTCAACAATACAAACGTTATCTTTTCAGACACATAAAAATATTTAAAGTCAAAAATCCCATGGCAAATACAGAATGGCCCAAAAGTCACAACACCGATTTATAATGGAATAATTTTTTTCATTTCTTAATGATTCTTTAAATAACCACCATTTTGCTTTTCACACTGACGCGCTCTTTCTAAGGCTTGAATCGTGACCTGCCTTTATGTTTCTTGGCTTATTCCTTCAATTTCTTGACGGATGTTGACCTTCAATTACAGAATGGTTCGAGAATTGTTACGGTATACTTTGTTTTTCAAATACCACTACAGGAAGAAGTCTGGAGCAGTTAATTCAAGTGAGCGTGGCGGTCAAGTAATTTCAGAATTTCGTGAAATCACCCTTCTCCCAAAAATTTTCATTTAGAGTTTAGTTGTCAGGCGAGCTCTATGGGCAGTAGCACCATATTACTGCTACCATTTTTCTGGTGTATCCAAAACTGCAGGATGCCCGAAATTCTTCAGTTTTTCTCGATACCTTTCGCCAATGATGGTTACAGCGTTTTATGGCCCATCTTCAAAGAAGTAAGGTCCAAGAACCCTTCTTGTAGTTACACCACACCAAATTGTTACTTTTACGGTATGCAGACTACGTTGGTGGACTATTTTTGGATTTATCTCCCAGAACCGCATATTTTGTTTGTTAACAAATCCGTGTAGGTGAAAGTGGGCCTCGTCACCGAGATTGTGAATGAAATCAACTTCTTGCCTTCTCAATTCTTGGATCAGATAATGCTAGCTTCAGTTCCTGCACTAGCTGCATCTTATACGGATATATATTCAGCATCCTTTGAATCCTCTGGATCGAGGTTCGGTACATCTCCAACTATTGGGACTGCCTTCGAATTGACATTGAAGACTCTTCTTTAATGCTTCGGCGTACACGCTGAATATTGTCCTGTGACCTCACTGAACGTGGCTTCCTAACACTTGGTAAACCACTCACAGACCCCTGAATTTGAAGCCGTCGGAACAAACGAAATAAAGTATGTTTGTATGGTGTTTCCCCCCCCCCCCAAAATGATAATTTTGGACTATTTGCGGTTAGCACAATTGATCGTTTGTTTCTGTATAGAATTCTATTATTTTAATACGTTGCTCATTCATGTATTTCTTCATAATTTTTTTCCAAGGATAACACTTCAATAATCAGAAATAAATTTTAAAAAATAATTCATTTTGGAAAGTTATTTGAATTTTAAATGGAGTTGTGACTTTTGGGCCACAAATAAGATGTGTTTGAAAAGAATTATCTGACATGTGTCAATTTTCAAATTCACAACTGATTTTGAAAGCATGTTTGCGTGTTTTAGAAGAATTTTAATAAAAGCATATTCATTTTGAAATCTCCAGTCCAGTTTTATAATCAGTTATTAAAATGTTTATCTAAATTTTGTCTATTGGGTAATGCCACTTTTGCGTCTCCGCTCCCCAACCAAGGTATTAAACACGTGTTTTATTTGCTCATTCAAAGATATGCTAAATATCAAAAAAAAATGTTGTGGCTCTTATTAATATTTTTTTTTCAATCTTGCCGTTTTTGTACGATTCCGAACATAAATTGAGAGTGAAAATCATTTTGACAAATTTAAAACATTTTTTCTTTAAAATGTTTGGTACCATATTACGAATTACACAAGAAATAATTCGAGTAATCTTTTAGAAATTTAGCAAATTTCATACAGGCGTATCGTAGCTTGTAGCGAAAACCTTGAGGGAGTCTTCTTCATTTATTCTTTAATAGAAAATATTATTTTCACTTTGGGTGAAATATCAACAGATGGCCTCCCAGAGTTCTGAAATGGAGACCTTGGGAAAATAAAAGAGGCATCGGAAGACCTCAAAAAAGATGGGCCAATGATATTATTGCTGTGGGGGAAAGAAATGGCTACAATTAGCCAACAACAGGGAAGAATGGAAAAATAAGGAAGAGGCCTATATCCAGCAGTGGAAAGACGAAGGCTGATGAGGAAGAAGAAGAAGATCAACAGTTAAAGACAGGTATCTCGTTCTTCGCTATTCTTACCACTCTTGTCGATTCCCTTCTATCTACGTGGTCTATCCAGTATGTCCTTTAATGTCTTTCTCGTCGCACGAAATCTTTGATGTCGCAGGTCTTCCGAATTTCGGAGTTTCGTACTCTGTTTCTGATGGTTACCCCCTCGATAGGTCAGAGAGTTTTCATTTCGGTGGTACTCAAGAGATTCTTATATTATTTTGCTATTATTATAGTGCTGAGAATTGCGTCACGAAGAGCTTCTGAGATCTTGCAATGGTATCGATATTATGAGTATGCTAACAGTGGTAAGATCTTTTTAAAAATTGTTCCGGCGTCTTTCCAGGAATCATGTACGACTGTTTCAAATATCATGTCGAATAGCACTCGTTGACAAGTCAGTCTACGAGTATATCCCCTTTTCGACACACAAATTTTTGCGTTAACATAAAATGTCTTATTTATAGAAATAGTGTTAATAAATTTTGGTACAAATCGAGATAACCTTCAATGGATGATGCATTGAAGGTGAACCGAGAAAATAGGTAGATTTTAAAAAAGTTCTGAAACTTGGTCCAGCATTCAAAGTAAAGTAAGGAGGGATAAATAGCAACTAGGACCACTTTTTATATAAAAATGGTAGAAATACGAAATCTTTGTTTACAATTTATTTGCGAATCGTAATGTTTTCGCAGAATTTCTGCTTGTAAAACGCTATCATATCATAAAAATGGTATTGTCTTTTATTGGTGTAAATATTTACGCATTATTTTTTCTTTTGTCATTAAACTCACTATAAATACAAGTGTCGAGAAAATTATTCTCCCAGAATTAAACATATCTTTCATTTGCTCTTAACGAAATCATTCTATACAAAAAAATGAAGTTTGTAATAAATGGTATAGTTTTAATTGCGTTGTGTTGTTTTTCGCAGCCGTCTGAAAGTTGTAAGTATTTTGTTTTTTTTTAATTTAATAAATCTTCCACTTCGTATAGCTTAAGATTTTTTATCTTAAATACGAGATATTTAGAAACACATTATGGTAGAAGTTATCTTTAACAATAATCGTGAATACAAATATTTTTTTCTGTCAACAGGTGCTCCACAAATTATTTCTACCGAGCAAAAAAATATAACATCAGGTACGAAAAACTTAAATTTGTAACCATTATCAAAAACTTAATTATTCCTCATTTATAATCTATATTGTCTTAAATTCGCTGTATCATGATAAAAGAGCCGAAATCGAGAATTCAAAATATTTTTTTTATATCATCATCACTCTTGGCACCACAACCCTTGGTGGGTCTTGGCCTCCTCAATATATATTTATTTTTTAATATTCATAGTAAAAGAATTATATCTATTCATTTTTATAATTTATTTAAATTTGAATGTTGTCAATTATGTATGTAAAAAGCGTTAAAAAAACACGAAAAAATATAATTTATTTTTAAAAACAGCCTCTTTTAAAATATTAATTGTAAACAAATATACTTACATATTTTAAAATAATTTTTGATAAATTAAACGTAATTGATAATGTAATATTATTTTAAAAAATACATCTCGTCAAAAATTCGTTGATTTGTTGATTTATTAGTTGAGTAAATAATTTAGTTACTGTCATTTTACAATAATAATTTTATTTAAAATATATGGAACCTGATGGCTAAATTTTAATTTGATGTATTTCGATAAAAATGAAAGAGAGACAGACAGACACAGACGCTTGTCTTAAATTATAAAATGATGTTAACTTCAAGAAATAAACTTTACATTTAGAAAATAACCCGAATAAATAAACAAGATGTCTTAACAAATCAAATTATTGTAAAATTTTGCAAACAAAAAATGACATCAAAAAACATAATTTAGAAATCCCAGAAAAAATTTCATGTCAAAATAAACAAAAAATTATTGTACATTATAATGTTCCTTCTTTATCATTTTTTAACACGAACAAAATTTTTTTAAAGTGCGATGTAGGTACTATGAAACAGAAAATTTGTGGTTAAACATTTTTACAACTGAACTACAATAAATATTGTGAGGTATAAAAACAAAGGCACCAATATGCAAAAAAAAATTAATGCAGTTATCGATAATTCATTTTATAGGAATCATAACCTATATATTAGTATTTATAGGAAACTTGATTTTTGAAGGGATAAATATATAAAATCGAGAATTCAGTACATTTTAAATAAGTAATCCTCTGTTACTGCATTCAAAACATTATTTAATTTTTTTTCCATATTGCTGCCTTTGCATTTATACACATTTGGGATTTTATATTTGGAAACATTTAAACGATTATAAAAATTAAATATATTTTATCATTAACATTATAGAAATACTTACAACCACTGTCGCTGCTAAAGAAATAATAAAGGATGTTGCAAATCCATCACCTACTGTTAAAGAAATCAATAAAGATAAAACGGATCCACTACCAACTTCTGAAGAAGTTGTAAAGGAAGTTGTGAATCCACCACCAATTGTCAACGAAATCAATAAGGATAAAACGGATCCACTACCAACTTCTGAAGAAGTTGTAAAGGAAGTTGTGAATCCACCACCTATTGTCAACGAAATCAATAAGGATAAAACGGATCCACTACCAACTTCTGAAGAAGTTGTAAAGGATGTTGTGAATCCACCACCTATTGTCAACGAAATCAATAAGGATAAAACGGATCCACTACCAACTTCTGAAGAAGTTGCAAAGGATGATGCGAATCCACCATCTATTATTCTCAAGGAAATAAATAAAGATCAAGCGGATCAGCCACCGGCTGTTAAGATAGACTAATCTAAACTTACCACTATTAAAAATGTATAAGCAACAACTTGGGACGCCAGCATTATTACTTACTGTATGTTTATTATATATTAAATTAAAGTTCTGCTTATATACACATGTGTATATACGTTGTACGCCATTTCATGAAACTTTATTTAATATATTTTTTATTTACTTTCGTATTTTATGTATTATGAATATACACTACAAAGTGTGTATTGTAAAATACTTTTTCATTAATAAGTAAAAATTTTAAATACACAATAATAATATTTAAGCTTTTTAAAATGTTAATCAAAGAGTAATTTCTATTTAATCTGTTTCTTGAATAAAGAAGATCTTTGATCAATATTCCGAATTATGTTAGAAAGGGCTTAAGCTTTTACCGCTGTCAAATATTTCCACGAAATCTTTGTTTCAAAGGCTAATAGACAGGGCACCGGAGATTTATGTGGAAGTATAAAAGAATGTATTGCTTTTGGCCTCTCATACAAACAAATGTGGCTTTTATTATACTCCCAGGAGTTGTCGGTGTTATAACGAGCACTGGCCGCAGGAATCCAAACCGTGAAACTTCTATAAATACTTCCTCCCCCAATGATTTGAAGATGCCAGCCAACAATAAATAAATATGTTAACAGCATAAAACTACATTGCTTTTGCAACTGTTGTCACTACACCAGCGAGGGTATGTGCACCTAAGGGTGGAGATATTTGTATACAGGATATCTCATAGTTAGTAGCAAAAACTTAACTGATAGATTTCAGATAGCCAAAAATGTTCATCCATGACCTAATTAATATCAATAGTCATGGACATATGCAATATCCAAGTTATCATTTTTTTTCAATATTTATGACTTTTTTGCAAACGATTATGAAAAATTCATTCTTTTAAATCAAAAATGTGAATTTAAAATAATTTGGAGATATAAAATATCATCAATATGGTATGTGAAAAAAGTGACTGACATAGCAGGTACAAGAACCAAACGGGTAACTTAATTGAATAAATATAAAAACTTTATCATCGCCTACCATTAATTAATCTGATCAATTGATATTGGTTAATGTATTACACTAAGACGAATTTCATTGATATTGATGCGAACTTCGACCTTACTTGTCTGTTAAACAATATAATATTTATCGCAATTCTGAACATCCGTGAACCCTAACATGCTCCATAAGAGGTGATGAACAATAGAGATGCAGCCACCACTAATAATGATGGACGTACAAACTTAACGTTCTGTCAATCTGTCTGCAAAGTAATTATATCGGACGGTTAATCTTCAGGCTATCGGCTGTTAGAACTGTAATATTAATGCTCGGATTTTCCCCTAATAAGACAAATACTTACGTATGGTTACGAATGTATGCCCAAGTACCTACTTATATATAGTCGAGTCGCAGGTTAGATATTATGTGATGTGATTGATCAATTTGTGTTGAAATTCAGCTCACTGAATCTTTAATGTCTACACTATTCGTATCCACAATTCATAATAATTGCATTATATGCTGTAAAATGAAGCAAAAGATCTAAAGCTAAAATAACTATAATAAATGTAGGCGTTATCTAACACAGCAATGTGAAATTAAATTTGATACGTATGATATGCGGAGATTATATGTTTAATTTCCATATTATATGATATTTATCTAACCTAACCGTACACCCGTGAGAAATCACGGAGGAGGCGTAAATTAATGGTTCACGTCTTAGCTAAGCCCTGCTCTTACAATGTGTAGTATAATATATTTTTTAACCGACCAGGGAGAAACTATGGTGCCTATGTGGTTTAGTTGCCGCGTTACTGTCCGCGCGTCCGAAGTTCGATTCTTTCTCCAGCCGTGTAATTTTGTTTTTTGCTGTGAATTCTAGGAAGTTACAGGATAGACAGACAACGAAATCATAATTTTAAGATACTTCTTACTTCAATGTTTTTTCCTTATTTAGTTTTTCATACCTATTTTCTGCAGTTAATTTCATAAAGTGGTGAATTGTGATAAACCAAAAAACATATGGATACTTAAAGTATGTATCCAATATTTATTCTGAATATTGGATATAATAAATATTATACAAATATTTATCCATTTAAATTTTATGTGTACTTTAAATATAATTAATATCTTACCTCTAATATATTATCCTTGTACTCTACTTTATATGATGCTTTTTTAGATTCTTATTTCCTGCATTTACTATGTATTTTATCCGTATAATGTAACTTTTTTCCATATTCTAAATATTGTTTTTTCATTACATTCCACAAACTTTTGGTAATTAGTGGGTATATTAAAAATGACATAATATTCCTAAGCTTAATACTATTCTAAATATTATACACTAAATAGATAAAATAGATAATGATCTCTTTCTGTACGAGATTTTATCTCTTGCAGTATTTGTAAAATATGAATTTCTTAAATTAAAAAAAAAAGATTTTAAAGAGTTTGGCACTCCATCGAAACTCATCAAATCATCATCATGTAATGCTAGGAACCGTCCAGATTAAGGGCAGACTACAAGAAAATTCTCCAAAGAATTCCAAATTGGTAGCATCCTTTCTGAAGTTATCTACGTACCGAAACAAGTCATTATCATCATTATTGGTTCTACAGCCCTGGGTTGGTCTTTTTCTTCCATTGATCTCTATATCGAGCCATTTATCTACAATACGGATATCAGAAAAAACAATAATGAGTATATACTAAAAATGTAAAACAAGAATATATTTCACTCAAAATTACAAGAATAACTAGTAAAATTAAACTTATATAGGTAACAACAGTATAAATGTATTAGTTTAAGACACGTCCCTAGTATGACTGAATAAAATAATACACTATTTATTTTTAATACATGCTTACCATAACTATTTAAATTCATTATTAATATAAAAATGAACTCTAAGAACCATAATTCCGTTCAATTTATGGGCAATACTTGTCGTGTGGGGAGAGAGAAACGAGTTTAAAATTAAAATCGTGTAGAGATTATTGTAAATATGTAAATAAAGACGTATCGATGACACCGTATCATAAAAAAACGTTTGCCTAAAAATGTTACTAAATCCAAGTATTTCATAAAATATTAGTGAGGCCAATTTCTTTTTTGTACATAAAATATTAGTTTCTAGCAGATAATGTCTTCCTTATAATTTACGGAATTCATTGAATAAGAATACTATTAAAATGGTGTATCACGCATTGGTGCAGTCCTTCTTATAGGATGGTATTACTGGGTGGGGAGGAGCTGACGAGTTCGCCACAATTATACTACATAAAATAATTATTAAAACCATTCTTAAAAAACCTTATGACTTTCCTACTTTAAATATATTTAAAAATTTTGAAGTACCATCTCCAACTGTTTCCGGTTGCTGTTTTTAAATTCTGTATACTTTATATTATTTCATTTTTCACTGAGGCTCATTTTTTTTAGTCATGCCACTGATGTTCGCACACATGTTCAATGCTTTGTACTGATACGTGTGTAGGTAGTAGGTACATATTAAATGTATATACTAATTATAATGAGTAGCTTGTTGGTGTAATGGTCGTGACGCTGGCCTAGTGATCACTAGTGGTAGGTCAGTGGTTCGAATCCTATTTCAGGACACCGGCAATTTAGCCTATTTTCATAGCACAAGTTTATCTTTGTTTGAATATAGTAAAAACATCGATTGGACACGTATTCCGTTCACACTGGTCAATTTTTACATAACAGATGTTTATAAGTTGTCTTGATCAATATGCACATTTTCATTTTATTTATTTGTTTATTATTTCTAGTACAACGTGTCTTTTAGTACCTTAGTCGGTCATAAATTAATAAAAATAATTATAAAATAATTTGTCAATTTAAATTCTCAAAAATATATTTATAATTAATGGGTATAAACGTGTCATTTACATCGTGCAGCATATGGAAGGCGTAGAATAAATATTTACACAAGGATTAACAAAGACTACGGGACTGACGTTCGAGATTGAAATATCTGCTAAATGGTAACTGATGAAGTTATTTAACATCCGTATTATAACGAGGTTTCAATCAATAGAATTTTATGACTTCTTTCTGTATTTATACATGTTAATTATTAAGAAAAAACATGTGGTGTATAATAAACTTTCAATTATATATGCACAAAGAGTTTTCTATAATATATTTACGTACCTAGTAAGGGAAATAAGAAATACACTAAAATTTGTTATCACTCCGAAATTTGGCAATAAAGTGCAATATACGTTAGATGGTCACTCTAATTTGCATATAAAATACAATGCACAAATGACTATTACTTCATGTTTATTATGGTTTATGTGAGTTTGAAGACACAGTGATCTGCGGCATTCGAGAAGCGTCTATAAATTTCTAAACACCTGGAAAAGTCTAGAAACGATAAGAATCTTCTCCTAAGCACTAGAATGATCCAAAAAGTACGAAAGTATCAGCATTCGGATATAAATACGGCGCCGGCCGCAGCGCGGACAGTTTGTTGCGTCGATAGTTCGTTACCTTGTGAAATCACTGCGAAGTCGGCTGCGAGCCGTGAGGCTAGGGTGGCCAGGTGCGATAATTGAAGCGAATAATCGAGCGAAGTACTTACCCAAGTACTTACCCAATGCGCGCGCGTTGTGGGATGGAATCTTCAAGCCATGGAGTCACGACTCACCAATCAAAAGCAAAGATAGCGATTTTCCTAATGATATTTTACCAATAGTATTCATTTTCATTCATTTCATTCATTCATTCTTATAAGTAACATCAAGTTGGTGTTATAGAAATTGCAAATGAGTTGGGCGCTCTTATAAACAAAATGCTAAGATAAAAATTGCATATGCTCTGGGAGTTTTTTCCAATATATAAATTGTGACTAAATTCATTAAACTAAACTTATCTGCCTATCGTTTAATTTTCTCTTTTTTATGCAAACAAAAAGCAAATCGGTACGTGGTTACTGCATTGAATGTGTGTTTTAGATTTTTTATCCGTTGATAGAGAACTGTCATTGATGGAAATTATAGTTTGTGTTGTATACCTTGAGTTTGAACATAGCTGAATATGCATTCGTGTTCCAAAGCAAGATTATACAACGCAGCATGTGGTTTATTATATGTATGCCATAGAAGTATAACTTCTAACGCGCGTACATAAGTACATGAACCCAATTTTATTTTATGACCAAAATAGCTTACTTATTAACTTTTAGGCCTGAATTCAGAGTCATTATATATGAATATGATGATTCAAAGGTGAGGCCATGCCTTAACCTTTAAATCATCTAAGTATTGACTCTGAAGGGCCTTTAAGTGTGTAACTGCTAAACTTTAGCGTAAGCGGTAACCCTGTATGTTAAGTTATTAAGATTATCTACTTGAATTTGGGGAACATGGTCACAAATATTTTGAGATGATTTGTTAGCCAATTCTTTTATTTATGCATCCAGTATTCAAATAGGCAGCGTCACATTGTCCACGTGACAGATCTTTTGGTTTATTATGCTGAATCCTTCACATTTTTCATACGCGGAGCGGACATTGTTTACGGTTGGCTCGCTGTAATCATATTCCGAGCGACCCGGCCGCTGGGCGCGCCACTGTGATGGCATCCGACGGATTTAAATAATATTTGAATAATATCAATACGCAAACAGACTCACAATAGCGGCCGAATATGAAATGTGCGGCCAAA
>JADDOH010001085.1:0-70859 GCA_016648135.1 Agrypnia vestita | reverse complement strand
TTTTTAGTAAAGGGATCGACGAACTACCTATGAGATGGCAAAAGTGCATAGATAGCAATGGTACATACTTTGATTAAATAAATATATTATAATAAAAAAAAAATCGGCTTTATGTTCCTCCCATACTAAACGCCAATTTCATAAGTAAGGACCTAATATAATAATAAATAATAAAATTTATAATTTGTTTGTTTGTATATTTTTATTCAGTTGTAAAAAGAACACATTTTTACATTTAGTTTTTTTTAGCGAAATTTAAAATAAAATAAATTTTAATAAATATTATTATTAAGCTCTGCGGGTTAATTATTTTTAAGTGTTACAGCTGTTTCGGCTTGTAAGGCCATTATCAAACAGTGGATATACCACGTACATATGTACGTAGGGCTTCACCACAAATATCTAATTACTCTAAAGGGGAAGGGGTAACTTAAAATTTTATAAATAAGTCGTTTGTTCTAGAAATTAAATACAAAAACCACAAATAATTTACATTTAGTAATTAAAACATAAATTAACATAATACTTTTACATAAATATTCTAAAAATATATCAACAGAAATAGAAACACATTTTCACATCTGGCCCAAAGTAGAGAAATTAAAAAATAATAATAATAAACATGAAACAACATAACATGATCATACATTAAACTTATTTTTCACATATTTTGCACTTAACCTACGAAATTAATTATTTACTTCTTTCACATTTGCTGGCAGTTCGGAACAATATAAGACCTTCATAGTGCAAACTATTTTGTGTTCCTGTCAGTTTCGTCTGTGGAAGCCTAAAATCCCCCCTACTTCTCGTAGGAGAAGTGTGGACCTCGAAATTGTATTTCATATTTTTATACTATTGGAACTAATCGGTTCTTTATTTTATGTACTATATTGGAACTAATCGGTTCTTTATTTTATGTATCAAGACTAGGACATTTTGTATCATCTGTTGCATATAACGCCATTTTCGTAAAAAATTCACATCAGGGCTTTGCACAAATATTGTACAGGGTTATTTGGAAAACATTAATAACCTCGCATGATTAACCCGCCTTGATTATGAGTCGAAAATGTTCAAGCAACCATGACCTAATATCAATAGGTATTGAGTTGCGCGATATCAAATGTTGCATTTTTAAAAAAATATTTCCGATTTATTTTTTTACAAAAAGTTGAACTATCGTCACAGTAACTTATATTGATTACGAAAAATTCATTCGTTTCAATACAATTTAAAAAAACGATAAAAACCCTGCAGAAATTCCAATTGAATCTTTTTTACAAACAAGACTTTTATTACTTTATTTGATTTGTATTAAAAGGAATAAATTTTTCGTATTATATATATAAATTTTTCGCAGTATATATAGGTTACTGTAATGATTTCCAACGTTTTGTAAAAAAATATGTCAGGAATATTTAAAAAAATGCAAACTTTGATATTGCATAACTCCATAACTACTTATTGTTATTAGGTCATGGCTGTTTGAACATTTTCGACTCATAATCAAGGCAGGAGTCCTGAGAGATTATTAGTGTTTTCCAAATAACCCTTTATAATCCTATACTACATAACTATTTAAAATCTAGCTTTGCAAACTTACGGAAATTATTTTTCAAAAGGGTGCGTTTTGAATCCTAATGTTTCTGATGCACTGTTCCGCATTATGGAGGGAAGAGAGTTCCACGCCTGCCGGGCCCGCCGCCGCAATTGCCCGGCCACTAAGCTTAGTCTTCTGAAAATGGTTGATCGGGTATACAATCCTCCCTGCAGCCGAAGTAGTGGCTGACCTCAGAATTTGGCGTCATTCAAGTTGTCTGAGATGCAGGGCTCTCGTAGATACAGAAGTGCCATATTATGTGTCGCCTTATGCTTCAACCGACACAACTTAAATTCGACTCTGAGGGAAACGGAGCCAATGTAGTTAACTATTTTGACTTATGTATGTAACTATGACGTATGTAACTTACTATATAGGTACTAGGGATTGTTTATACATATAACCCAATGTGTGTGTCATACAAAGTTAAATTTATTAAAAAAATAGTTCTCCGTACTTTACAGGTATAAAAATCCTGCCTAAATTAAAAGTCAGAAATGTTGAAGGAACAATGTCCTAATATCAATATTTTTAGAGATAAGTGACTTCAAAGTTTGGTCGATACGTGATTTTTTGCTGTGCAATTTTGTGAGGATGTGCCTACTGGAGCGCTGTGCAATTTTGTGAGGATATGCTTGCTTTTTTTAAAAATTTTCATTTATTTTTTATTTTATTTATTTCTTAATTTAGTTAATATTACATTGTATATTAACTAGTATTTATCATTTTACATTCTTAAACCTATTATTAATATACTATCCATAATAACCCACATACTTACATTTACATCTAATCTAATCCATGGTACAATCTGTAATTAATAATACATCTTATGCTCTACAATTCTATACTATTTTTACAGTAATTATAGCATTTGTTTTTAAATACATTCATCTTGTTTATATTCTTCATGTTTTCTGGCATCTCATCATATATTTTTACACTTCTGTACATTAGACAATTCTGTGTATATACTTTTTTCTTATACGGTAATCTTATTCTATTCCTATTTCTGGTGTTATATGTATGTATATCACTATTTACACTAATTTTGTTTAATAAATATTTTGGCATTTTGTTATTGAAAATTTTATATATAAATATGAGAACGTTATAAGTATTTTTTTAATTTCCATCCAATTGAGTGCTTTTCTCATTTCTTCAATTCTGGTGTATTTACTTTTTTTAATATGATTCTCATTGCCCTGTTTTGCATCACTTGTAGTTTCTTGATGTTTCCTTCATTCGCCAGATACGAGACTAGCACAATAGTTGAAGTGAGGAGTTGTTATAGTTTTGTATATTAACTCTGTACTATTTTAATTCAATTTTTTTCTCAATCTTCCAAGAAAAAAAATTTTTTTACTCCCTTTATATTATTTTTATTATATATTTTTATTATTTATTTTTATTTATTTTATTATTTATTTTTATTATATATTTATATTAACTCGTGGCGTCTGCTTATCTTCTTGTCTTCTTGTCTGACGAAAAAACTTTTGATCCATTTTAAACTCCTTTCCCGTGATCCAATCGAGCTGAAACTTTGCAAGCAGACTCGTGGCGACGATCTAGAAGGTCTGTCAAATTTAAAGAAAAAATTAATAAATTTTTTAATTTTTCAAATTTTGAATGGTTTTAATCATACAACTTATTAAGTTGTATGAAAATACTTCAACGCGTCTGGTAGACGCGAAACCTGATTATAGTATAATTTTGGATTTATGGAATTTTTTTTTACTCCCTTTCGTAGCGTCGCCCGACCGAAGCCCAAAGCTTAGGTTAAGCGTTAACCAGTTTCCACTAGTAAATGAGAAAGGGAGTATAATAAAAACTTGGTTTTTATGGGTTAGTTTTTTTGATATTTTTTTAGAACATATTCAAAATTTGCTGCCAAAGTTAATTTAGAATCTAAAATTATACCTAAATATTTTGGAGCGCTGTGCAATTTTATGAGGATGTGCTTGCTGGAGGGCTTGAAATTTTATGAGGTTATGCTGGCTGGAGTGCTGCGCAATCTTGTGAGGATTTGTCTCCTGGAGCGCAGTGCAATTTTGTGAGGATGTGTCTATTGGAGCGCTGTGCAATTTTATGAGGATGTGTTTGCTGGAGGGCTTGAAATTTTGTGAGGACATGCTGGCTGGAATGCTGCGCAATCTTGTGAGGATGAGCGTGTTAGAGTGCTGTGCAATTTTGCGAGGATTTGTCTCCTGGAGCGCTGTGCAATTTTGTGAGGATGTGTCTAGTGGAGCGCTGTGCTATTTTATGAGGATGTGCTTGCTGGAGTGCTGTGCAACCTTGTGAGGGTGTGCCTCTTAACTTAAGAAAATGTGGGTGCTGTGCAGTTTTGTCAATATGTGCCTCATGGAGAGTCGTGCAATTTTATGAGGATGTGCTTGCTGGAGTGCTGTGCAATCTTGTGAGGTTATGGCTGTTAGAGTGCTGTGCAATTTTGCTGGGGTGTACCTTCTGGACTGCGTCTTTGCCCCAATGCTTTGCATTTCAAGGTGCTTTGTAGACTCCTTGGTTAATATAAGATGAAATTTGTAAATTGAAAATTTGCAAATTTTATTGTACGATGCAGTAGGTTAATACGCAGGCCGGGTTCTATAAGTCATTTTCTTACTTATATATTATATGTACATAACTTCACTCCGCAAGTGCAACAAAATGTGAAATTGATCACATTTCGGAGCAAATCGCGCGTCATCGGTAAAATCTCAGAAAAGCGTTTGTTTTTATTCGTTGTACTTTGCAAGTTATTCCATTTACATTCCAGTCGTCCTATGTATATAATTATAAAATTATGCTAACTGAAGGATGGATAGTTTTATATTTGTGCCAAAGAATTTACAAAACCCCATCATTAAAGCGCTCTTGAGGTGAGTATTCGCGAAAACGGCACCATATAAGTTATCCAATTATTATTATTATTATTATCATTATTGAATGGCAGAACTCGGCCGGACCCGTCAGTTGTTTCCGCTAGGCCGCAGACTGCAACGCGATCGGACCGTAATTGCGGCCCGCCTTCCGAATCCCGTCAAATGCGCACTTTATAAAAGCCGCAATAAATCTATTAATATACTGGGACGTTACGTTTTGCTGATAATGCTCTTACGTCGAATGCTTTTCACTCCCTTTCTTTTAACTCGTAGCGTCTGCTTGCTTGTCTGTCGAAAAAACTTTGGATCGATTTTTAACCCTCTTCCCGTGATCCAATCGAGCTGAAACTTTGCAGGCAGACTCGTGGCGACGACAAAAATGATCTATCAATTTTTCGTTTAATTTTTTAAAATAATTATAGTATAATTTTGGATTTTTCGACATTTTAATGGTTTTACAAATTGGAATCATTACAAATGAGTAATGACCCCGACGCGGGAAGGCACGAAACCTGATTCAATGAGAAAGGGAGTATAATAAAAACTTGTTTTTTATTGATTGTAAATCTTTTTGAATAAGGCATGGGAGACTTCATTACGCCATTAGCCATCGCATTAAAGATATTCAATAGTCTCAAGTACGTAATTTGTGTTATTAATTAATTTCATGACGAGTAATGGTATTAGACAGGAAGACAGTGTAAGCCCTTTTCTGTTTAACCTCATAATGTACGAAATCATAGAAGAGGTGGCTGGCTTAGGACTGGGATACAAAATGGGTAACAAAATAATATAATATGTTACACAGATGACGCAGCGGTAATAGCGGAGTCTGAAGATGACTTGCAGAGAATGGTACAAATTCCACATTGCATTACAAGGGCTTAATGTGTCAATAGCAATCGGTAAAACAACCAACAAGATGTAAGCTGAGTATTGATAATGAGCCTGTGGAACAAGTCGTGAGTTTCAGATATTTAGTTGTAGATATCTGTAGCCATAGCGATCTGTATACCGAAGTCCGAGAGAGACAGAGAAACAGAGCATCCACCGTATCAGGTTGTCTCAAGAATTTGGTCTGGAAAAACAAAAATATGCATATTGGAAGTAAGGTCAAAATGTAAAAAACTAACCCATAAAAACCAAGTTTTTATTTTACTCCCTTTCTTTGTAAATCAAGGTTAACATCATGTAATTAAATAATTGATTGACTGAAAATGAAACATGTCTAGACAAATATCTATGTCAGAAATCTCTAAAAATATCTCTTTATTATTTGATTTCTTCCCAAAAAACCGAAGTGTGCTGTCATCTGTGAACCAATTGTCATAAATTTTCGAAATTCGTAGTGAAGTACCTATTATACCTACCGACGGAGTAATTCAAATTTTAAATATTCCGTGACGTTATCGGGTCACCGGCGCCGTTGGTAGTAATCAAACTTTTGTAATGATTCCAATTTGAAAAAAAAACATTAAAATTTCTAAAAATCCGAAATTATACTATAATTATTATTTTTTTTTAACGAAAATAGTTATATCTTCTTGATCGTCGCCACGAGTCTCCTTGCAAAGTTTCAGCTCGATTGGATCACGGGAAAATGGTCAAAAATCGATCCAAAGTTTTTTCGACGGCAAGCAAGCAAGTAGACGCCACGAAAAGGGAGTAAAGACATGCGTGCGACCTATTATGACATACGCTGTAGAGACGCGGGCTGACACTGTCCGCACCAAAGGACTCCTCAGAACAGCTGAAATGAAGGTGCTGAGTACATTACTGGAAAAACTACGCGACCGTGTCCGAAATGAAGACATAAGGAAAACTTGAGGACATAGCACAATGGAGTTGATCCAGAAGGAGATTCTGGCGGGATCACGTAGCCAGAATGGACGGTGACAGACTCGTCCATATAGCAGCGAATAAAATCCGCTCTGGACGACGCCTACCGGGAAGACCACCAAAAAGATGGAGGGATAGCTGGACCTCGTCATCTCAGGAGGCGTAGTTTTCTGCAACACAGATCAACAGATCTACTAAAAGAAAAAAAAGATTTAATTTCAATATTTGCCGTTTTGCGATGTAGGTTGAATATTTTACTAAAATCCTTAACAGTCTCGAAAGCTTCGTTATTTCATTTTATTTTTTTTTCCGGACGAAACGGTATGATAAATTCCAAGGAAGATTATCTCCTTTATTACAGACTTCGGTCCAGTCAGATGAAAGAAACGGAATATTTTTACCATCATTTATTACATTCCAAAAAGGCGGTGTAAGCGTAAGATGCACACTTTTATTATAAATTCGGTAACATCGACACATTTCGTGTAATGCGGCTGAGCTAAGTCTAGAAATTGGAATTATTAAGACATTTTTAAAATGTGTCTAATTGGGTATAATTTTGCGTTTGTTGTATTGCGGCCACTATTTAGTAAAGGTAATCTTTTTTGCTAGTACAAGTAGTTATTGTAAAATGAATTTATTCAATTCAATTTATTTATTGAATAACACCTACATGACAAACTTACATTTAATTCGTACATGTTATTACATTTAATTAAAATACATATATGTATAAGAATTCTTATCAAAGATGTAGCTGCTTTGGAAAATCCCTTCAAAGATTTGGAACAGATCAATATGCGAAGTGATATTGTTCAGTACAGCGGTATCTCTTCTACTAGGTATAACCATCGGCAAGTTGGTTATACCATCGGCAAGTGACGTGAATTTATGTTGACTCTGTCTGAACGGGAACATACAAACCAATGCCCTGCATAATTTTGCGCAACAATCGATAAAAATGCGTAATCAAATACACATTCCTTCTAGTCTCTTAACCACTGAAGTTAGTCTCCCAACCGAAAAAACTCGGTTGGGTAGAGCAAAGGATAATGTCCTCTCACGTAGAGATGTCTCAGAAACATCTTTTGTACTTTCTCTACCACAAGAGAGTACTGAAGCTCGTGTGGCCTCCAAATCGTCGAGCCACTCTAGATTCTACTTGGAAAGAGATCTCAGTATGCCGGTATTGTTTTATAATAGAATTACTCAAATATCATTTGTCGTTATTACAAACTATTATATTAACCGGGTCCTGTCGGTCTTCGGCGCTCACTGAAGCGTGGAGTTCCTCGAGGCATGTCTGTCACGCGTTGCGGTTTCGGGCTAGCCCATCCGTCCACTTTGTCATCATCGGTCGTCAAACCTTTACCGGATAATGGCTATTGGCGCTGCGCAGTTATCGTTCCGTACTCGGTCGGAACAGCTGCGCGACGGCCTCTCCATTTGTAGGTAACTCCGAGTACGCTAGGCAGTTATCGTCAATTCGTGCACGAGCTAATTAATACAACGACCCGAAATCTCGACGAGTTGTGGTTGAAATTGCTGAAAATGGCGAATACCGGCTTCTTCTTGTATCATTCAGCATTTCTTGGTCTAAAATATCAGAATAACAACTTTGTAAACGAAAAAAAATAGCTACTAATTTTTTTTATGTATCAAAGGATTTATTGTAATGTATTGTATCAAACAAATAATTTTAGCGTATTATTAATATTTTTAATATTTAAAGCAAAAGCATTATAACTGAATGTTGGTTAAATTAGTATAAACCACTACCAGATTTTAGGTCTACCGGTTTCGAGACGTACCCGTCTCTTCGTCAGGACCAACATTACACTACTATGTTCACAACACTATACACCACAACCATAGTATTTTTTACCATTATTTATCACGTGCGTGTTAATCTGGTCAAGGACAAGCATGCACTAACTAGCCTAGAGAACGATCAGGAATCTACGAGGGAGAGAGTGAGAGGGGGCGGGGTCTAAAGTGGGTGTTACCACTTTTGTGAAAGTTAAATTGAACAAAGGGCTCTATGGAAAATTGATTTGGTTATTTATTAGAGGTGCTTTATTATTCATAGCTTCTCTAATGTAAAAAATCTAAATTATTTAATTTTAAACCTTTATTATTGGTATTTCATATTTTCATCCCTGTTATTGAGTGATATGGTGGCTATGATGTAGTTTGCAAATTCGGAAAAATTGTTGTTATTAAGACACCTCATATATACTTTGATTCTAGTATTGAAATTGCGAGATGTCCTTCGAATTGGAACTAATACTGTAATAATTTTAGCAATTAAAGGATACCTAGTATTTAAATTCTCTATTTAGTGTTGGAGCTCAAAATTACGCACAGAAAATTCCTTAATACACGGGAAGCGAAATATTATACATGAATATCTGCATTTTTCGAGTCATTCTTTGCTTGGACCTGGTCAATTGGGAAATTTGGCCATTCCGGTCTGGGTGTCTTCCCATCCCTAGTGGTGACGTGGTCACCGATGTAGTGTTCATCACGAACCGGAAATTCTGTCGAGAATGTTCAAAGTAAGTTCGGCACAGTTGGAGATAGTTGAGAATTTGTAATTTTTAATGAAATATTTTTTCTCTAGGATATTTGAGAGATGTGTATCCGTTAAAAATATAATAAAATTGCTAAATTTATCAAAATTGGTATTAGACTTTAACTTAAAATATGTTTTACTTTACTTTGTAATTCACACACACAATGAGTTATTAAATTACTACTATAGTTTCGAGAGGAGCAGTCCCTCTCATCATCAGGTATAGATAATACGAAATTTCTCAATTTAATCGGGTAGGTCAGGGGGGCGCGCGGTGGGGAAGGGTATTTTTTCCCTGAACAGCTCTAGGAGTGGTGAAGTGGACTGAAATGTGATATTATTTATTAATGTGTTACTAGAATTAATTCTTTTTAGGACTTCAACGGTTTCCAAACTATTCATTATCCATCCTCTATGAGGAACCGAGTGGAGTAATTTTAATTTGTGACTATCGAAAGAATGATTAGTGTTAAATATATGATTGGCAAATTCGGATAAATTTTTATTTTTTAAGCAGCGGCGATGTTCTTTTATGCGTGTATTTAAGTTTCTAGTGGTTTGGCCTATATATTTTTTATCACAGTCTCCGCAAGTTATTTCATATATCCCGCTTTTTTCCAACATATCAATTTTTGTTTTTGAATTTAAAAGAATTTTACCAATATTATCATCTGTGTAATAAGCTGGTCTAATGAAATTTGTAAATCATGAGAATGTCTCGAAACGTCCACGACTTAAAAAATGTTTTTATTTCTGAAACGGTTGAAATTTTGTAGTTTGCTCGATAATTTAGAACCAAATTAGTAAGGCAAATCTTGTTAACTATCTAATGCACCATCGTTTAAACCAGGTCCATTTCCTATGTTGAACGTAGCGTGGGAAAACATAATTAATTAACTTCGTCTTGATTAATTTATTCGGCGATAGCTCGTTTAAGGACCGAGGGATCGGTAGTTCGATTCCTGTCCCGGAGAACCGGAAGGATGTGAAGAAAATTTTACTTTATTTCGAAGGTAAAGAATTTCCAAATGAAACCAATTCAGAATATTTTGAGTTTGTTCAAATCTTTCAGAAATATTCTGAATGAAAATACCGTTAAAAAAGGAATTTAATAAAAATAGGAAATAATATTTCCTGCCGTATCCTAGTGTAATGTTAGTGATTCGGATGAATTTCATTACACAGAAAAAGTATATTGCTTTCAAAAATTCCGCAAAAATCAATTGTAGATTTTCTCATTAGTGACATTAACGACATCTGTGGGGATTTAGGGGAATGAAAATAGCTTTGTACAGGCCTCATGGAAAGGTTGTTACAATGCATATATGAAGTGTGGCATGTAATTCAAATATATACAACTTCCAAAAATTAGTAGACATGGTATATTCTATTATGGGTGGAAATGGCGAATGTTACATTGTGTAAAGTGATCACTTAAGCCAACCATACGATAGGTCACAAGTCCTATGTACACCTAAAAGACTTCTATACCTACTTTCCCATAAAAAACTACAGTTTCGTCTCTGTGAGACATCTATAATATACTAATTGATATCAAATCATAATCATATATATTAATTGAAATCAATTCATAATCATTAAGATGCCTACAATCGGAAGTGTCGATGATGCGGCTTCCTTTTAATGTACTTTCTAATGAACCGAACATAAATACATGTCGCTAAAATTAGCCTGTTTAGTAATCGGCGTGTGACCCTTTCTCGGATCGACCTTTCTGCGTGAACGCGTCTGGATAAGGTCACTCCCTTATGGGGAGCGTGCGGCGTCCCCGGAATATTTTAATTAAAATTTCTCGCCCGAATTTCTCTCCTTACTAGTTTTTGCCCAACGGAGAGATTCAGCCTTTAGCGTCGCGTTCGTTCGTCGAATCATGGCTCCGCTTTTTGGTAATTTCTCACCTTTATTTTACTCGCACTTGTCTGGTAGTTAATCGGTTCACCTTTAGTCTGCGTCTTTTCATTCTGTGAAATGTATTTCCCGTTTATTTTATTTACCGAATCATTTTTGTCTCAGTGGAAAATCATAACAAAACCAAAATGTGCACTGGAAGGCACTGAAAAAAATATCCGAGTGCAGTGAATTGAGTTTAAATTGATAACTGTGTCTGCTCGGCTCCGCGCCGTGACATTGTTCGGAGGATTTGGATTGTGCGACCCGAAGGTTACCTTATTTGGAAAATAAATACCGCTCTACATATATAAAAATAAAGTAAATTGTAACTCTAAGTGTTTTTTTGTGTAACAAATTAAAATGAACAGACGCGTGTTTGTAGTAATCTTCATTAGGCTAATTTAATACATCTGTCTGCACTGTACGAAAGTAGTGTAGATACGCGATGTGAATGTTGCGCAGATGGAAATAAAACATCAATAAAACCGAGTAAACGGAAGAAACGCGCGTTGAAGTTGGCGAGGTGAAAAGATGTAAATCGTTTTCGCGATGGAGAAGATGTGGAAAAGGGTCGGCCTGCACACCTCCAGACGGAAGCGAGACAGGGAGAAGGAAGGCGAGAAAGAAGAGGCCGGCGCCGAGGACGCCGGCACCCTGAGGAGCTCGTACATCGTGCGCAGCGGAGAGGAGCTGGTGCTGGTGGAGCGGCGCCGGCGGCGGCGGCGCGCGGCGCCCGGGGCTCCCGGGGCTCCCGGGGCCCCCTCGGGGGGCGCGCCCCGCCGGCCCCCCGCGCGGCTGCGCCTCTTCGGCATCGAGTGGCCGCTGCACTCCGGCGAGTGCCGGTGAGTCCCTTGCTTAGTAGCTTAGTCTTCCTTCACGGCTCGCTCGCAATGAGTAACTCTGAATGTATCAATTATGTCTTAAGTTTACTTAAAGCGTAATAAGAGTAAGGAAACAAACCTTTTCAAGAAGCGCCTAAACTTACAATGAGTTTGATACTACGGGAATCAATCTAGCGTGATACCGCGCGAAGCTACGCGTTCCCGTCTATCAACTAAAATGCGTGTCAAGGGAGGGAGCGGGAATTTTAAAACACAACACGAATCATTTAAATATTTACACATATATTTACAAAACACAAACACAATTCTCAATTAATGCTTATCAACTAGAAAAACTATCACTAACTTAAAACTAACCCTAGTCTAAACGCAAGCAGTCCGAATTTACACAAAAGTCTACCATGTCCTTATCACACTTTGCACAAAAAAACTTCTCTATCCGCGGCTCTCATAGCCGCGGTCGTAATTGCCGCGGGTGGCTTCCTTTACCATGCCGCGTAGCGTGGTCGCGGCCAAGCACGGGGGGCCCTTCTAAGCCGCTCGTGCTCGCTCGTCCGGTCGCGGGTTCCGCGTCATCGGGAGGGTCTGGCCTCCCTCTGGAATCTCTCGCGAAGAACCGGCCACCACCGAGGCGCGGTGGCCGTGGCCTCTCCGACTTCTTCCTCTGCTGCCGATGGCGTCACGACAGGCGCGGGAAAAAATATCGGCCACCCAAACAGGTAGCGCTTGGAACTCACACTCGTCCTTGCCGAGAGATCGAAACGAACAGGGCTCGGGCGGGTGCTCGCACCGATCTTTATTCTCCTTGTCCTGCACGGGGAGCTTCTCCCCGTCCCCCTCTCTTCTCCTCTCCAACCCGCGCTGGGTCGGATACGTCCGAAACTTTGACGCGAAATAATCTCAACCGCTGTCTGCTTGCGTTATTATTATCTACAAAAATATACAAACAAAGTCATATTCTAGAAGAAAAAATATTATTATTCTAATATAACAATCTTATTCTAACCTATTCTACGGCCTAAAATCATATTATTAAATAATAAGCCGGCAAAATCAGAAATGTGTTCTCACATCTGTTTTTGCCGGTTCGGAAAAAGGTCGGGGCCCACATGTGTGCGCCAGAACTTAAGGACGGAATATATTTCGAGAAAAATACGCGATTTCGGATCGTCACAAATTAATCGCGATTATATCAAGTTGTACATCTAATAATATTTTCTAAACTGACGCGACGTCTTGTTTTCCTTATTGATCGAAATACTTTTAAATAATTAAAAAAATCAGTGCAAAATAAACAAAAGTAAAGGTATTATAAAAATGTAAATGAAAGATATTTTGGTCTATCTGGTATCTTACCACATAAATGAAATATTATACAAACATTAATCAATTTACCCTTTCCAACATAAAAGGTTAAGATGAAAATAATTCTATTAATACTACGAGTGTACCAATAATACGTTAGTGTTTAGGCCCTCGTCACACCCTTTAATTAAATATATGTACGTATTGTACGTTCATTAAACGTTATTAAAATTTAAAATGATTTCATCAATAATTTTTTCACATTCTAAGTGTCCTTAAAGAAGTATGAAATACACAATGTTAACGGACATTTCAACACTGTATAGAATTAGATTGATACTTAGTTTAAACAACTATCAATATAATTACCGATTTTCGTTATCAAAAGTCATTCTGACTGAGGAAAAAATCGTAATACTTCGCGTATTCTGTGGCCCGATTGTACCTGCGTTTTATCACAGAAAACGATGCAATATTTTGTAATTATATAAAAGCGGAGCCTCGATATTTCTAATCGTAGTGCAATCGATTATACAATAAGTATACACAAAAATAAGTACTGTTCAATGTCTCACGAGATACATTTTCATATCTTTAAACATCTTAAAAGTTATCAAAAACTGCTTTTTGAAACAGGTATTTGCATCCCGGACAGCGACTTAATAGGGGACCGAAAAATTGAGTATCTCATTCTCCCTGGTGAAGAACACATTTTTACACTTGTAGTTTAAGTTTCATCGTTCCACCAAGTACTAACAATATTTTTCCGCTCATAATTGAAGTTTGACCGTTCCACCAAGTATTATTTGTTGACGATATTGAATAGCGATAATGAAGAGATGTTGTGTCTGTAGATGTTAGAGGTGCGGGAGATGGGTTCCCGGCGCTGGTTCCACCCCACGCTGTCGGGGCTGCACGCCGAGCAGCTGCTGCTGGAGAGCGGCATCGACGGCTCCTTCCTCGCGCGCCACTCCTGCAGCAGCCCCGGGGACTTCACGCTCTCCGTGCGGCGCAGCGGCCAGGTCACGCACATCAAGATACAGAACAATGGAGACTTCTTCGACCTGTACGGCGGCGAGAAGTTCGCCACGCTGTCCGAGCTGGTGGAGCACTACATGGAGAACCGGGGGCAGCTGCGTGAGAAGAATGGGGACGCCATCGAGCTGCGCCACCCGCTCAACTGCGCCGACCCCACCACGGAGCGCTGGTTCCACGGCCACCTGTCCGCCAAGGAGGCGGAGCGCCTGCTGCTCGAGCGCGGCAAATACGGCTCCTTCCTGGTGCGCGAGTCCCGCAGCAAGCCCGGGGACTGCGTGCTTTCCGCGCGCTCCGAGGACCGCGTCACGCACGTCATGATCCGGCGGCACGAGGACAAGTACGACGTGGGCGGCGGGGAGAAGTTCGACACGCTCGCGGAGCTCGTCGAGCACTACAAGAAGAACCCCATGGTGGAGACCTCCGGTAGCGTGGTCCACCTGCGCACGCCCTTCAACGCCACCAGGATCAACGCCAGCACCATACAGGTCCGGGTTCAGCAGCTGCAGAAGGAGAACGGCCACGGCGGCCTGGCCAACAGCAAGGCCGGCTTTTGGGAAGAGTTCGAGTCGCTTCAGCAGCAGGAATGTCGCCACCTGTTCTCCCGCGACGAGGGGAGCAGGGCGGAGAACAAGGACAAGAACAGGTACAAGAATATTCTGCCTTTCGACCACACGAGGGTGAAGCTGAAAGACGTCGAGCCGAACGCCCCGGTCGGCGCCGAGTACATCAACGCTAACTACATTCGGCAGACCGCCGTGGACATCGATCAGATCATGCAGATGCAGGCCGGCCTCTCCAGCAGGGAGCCGGGCGGGGGGCTCGCGGCGCTGGTGGCCGGGGCCGCCGTCCCCGCGCAAGGCGCGCCCGCCAAACTGTACATCGCCACCCAGGGCTGCCTGCCGCACACGATCGCCGACTTCTGGGCCATGATCTGGCAGGAGGACACCAGGGTGATCGTGATGACCACCAAGGAGATCGAGCGCGGCAAGGTGAAGTGCGCGCGCTACTGGCCGCCCACCGGCGAGGCGGAGGTGTACGGCAAGTTCAGGGTGCGCACGGACTCGCGCCACTCCAGCGCGGACTACACGCTGCGCGAGTTCACGGTGTCCCGCGCGGACGGCGAGGATCGCGAACGTAAGATCTACCACTACCGCTTCCAGGCGTGGCCGGACCACGGCGTACCCGCGGACCCGGGCTGCGTGCTCAACTTCCTGCACGACGTGAACCGGCGCCAGGAGCAGGTGATGGCCGCCGCGGACGCGCCCTTCCAGGCCGCCATCTGCGTGCACTGCTCGGCCGGCATCGGCCGCACCGGCACCTTCATCGTCATCGACATGATCCTGGACCGCGTGAAGCGCGAGGGGCTGGACTGCGAGATCGACATCCAGCGCACCATCCAGATGGTGCGCGCGCAGCGCAGCGGCATGGTGCAGACCGAGGCGCAGTACAAGTTCGTGTACCTGGCCGTGCAGCACTACATCGAGACCGTGGCGCAGCGCATGGCGGCCGAGCAGCGCTCGCTGGCCGCGCGGCGCGAGTACTCCAACATCCGCCGCGCCGCGCCCACCCCGCCGCGCCCGCCCACCCCGCCGCACCTCATCTACGAGAACGTGGGCCAGTAGCCAGTAGCGCCCCGACCCCGAAATGTGATAACATCCCGCTCAAAGCGGGTCGGCCGTTTTTATTTCGTCGACTCTGTCTGTTTCGGATTCCTCGAGCTGTCCCTCTCTCCGAGTTGAAACAACTCGGATAATCGCCGAGTCGCGGACGCTGGTAGAAACATCCGGCGATCTCGAATGTAAGCCGTTGTGATAAGGATGATTTGTAAAAATTCCATAATTTGCAGTTACTGCAACAGAGATCTCGAGCGGCGGTGTCGCTCTGCGGAGACGGCGGTCCAGGCTCTCGCCGAGCGGTCTCTCCGGTCCGCGAGGGAGGGTCGGTCGAGCAGCTCGTCCCGGCGGTGGCTCCGAAGATCGGTGCCCAATCTCTTCGGAGTCATTTGTGTAAACGCTGTTTACTATAATTTATATAATAATAAAAAAGTGCTAAACTCCATAAAATATGCAGCGGCGACTGAACCGACCGAAGCCGCTCTCGTGTCGCGGAGAGACTCCTCACGATTGACACTTGAGGCCATGTATTCACTAGGGGACAAATTGTTTCTCAACATCACGCGCGGCACAGAGTCTAGTGTGGGGAAAAGAGATTGTTATCCAACTGATCGAGCTCTGATTGAGCTGTATTGCAAGTCTGATGTGAGGGCCAACAACGTTCCGTAGTATTGTGTCTTGCTTGGCTATGGAAGGCCCGATTATTTGTAATAAATTTTCAAAATCAGTTGTTGTCATTCGAGTGAAATTGACAAAAGATCTGTCAGACATTCGAAGATCGCATAGAATATCCATCCTTCCTTCTCTTTGCAGTAAATAATTTCGCACCCACCACCCTATTCCCCTCTTACGTTTCGATAAACTCGTCAGAATAAATAGATGCGCAGCACTAATCACCATAACCTCATTGGACGACATTTCCGCGACAAGTGATATGCGAGTCCCGGTGTGTACACGTCAAATGACCGCGTCATTGTCCCCGAAACTTTGATGACTTTGATGACCCGAAATGTTGATGCGCGGAATGTTGCGTGATTTGTCCCCTAGTGAATACATGGCTTGAATGATAAAATATTTGTTTCGTTTCGTCGAATTCATTTTATTTCCGATGAAGCTGTTGTATTAAGTATATATAAATTAATTTATTATGGAAATGTCGCGATCAAGTAAGGGATATCGTTAATCCGTTATTTAGCTGCGAGTGTAAAGGTGAAGGAAGAAGGGCGGGGCTCCGCGATGAATATTATAGTCCAGGATCCCGACTAACATCCACCTTCACCCATCTGTTGACCGAATGAAAAATATATTGATGCAACCATAATGCATGAACAAACGTATTGCGAACGGGCTGCCTGGTGAAATTAAGTCGAGCCTACCTTTAATTAAAATTAATGTAATACATAATTTTTTAACTTTTTCAATTATTTGTTAACTAATACATAATTAATACATAATTAATACATAATTTTTTAACTTTTTCAATTATTTGTTAACCAAACGAAATCATAGTAGGAAACATAAGGAACAAGAAACGGTTGGGTTATCTTTTTCTGGTCCATACTGCAGGTTGCCAGGTAAAAATAGGTGAGGTAATGCTATGTATTTACACTCATCTGTTTTCTTATTGAAATTTATATTAGAATACAGGTAACTTTATTGCGAACACGATGGTATTAGGTTGCCTAAGTAAAATCGGTCAAGACTTGTGGTTGCCGCAATTTAAAACAGCGCTCGACAGAGAAGCATTGAATGTATCACTCAGTGCGATAGAGGTGTATTTGTATACACCTACTTTTACCCGGTAATCTGCAGTATGGACCACAAAAAGATAAGCAACCCAACCGTTTCTTCTTAAGCTTCCTACTTTCAATCAATATTTATTTCGTTTGCTTAACAAATAAGTGAAAAAGTTAAAAAAAAAAAGTATTACATTAATCAATATATCAATATGTAAAAAGAAACCCACGTTTCCCTACCCGCCAAGTTTTCTCCACAACCAGCCACAACCACCCGTACCGGTGGTTACGGTGGTGGATAGCCCTTGGTGTCACATCGAAAATATGCGAGTTTGGTGGGGGTGGCTGTGCGTGGGTGGGAGTGGGTGACGAAAATGTGCTTTCTAGCACATTGTTTTGTTATGGAAAGGCCGCAAATGCTTCAGATTGTTTCAAAATAGGCGCGCCGACTGTGTCGGCGAGTGTACAAGGTTCTGGAAGGAGAAGATTTTAGAAAATTCCCGAAAGTTCTACAAGGTTCTCGGCTGAGTGGCGGAATGTGTCGGTGTGTCTAGAAGGTTCCTGTACATTCGAATTTCTTGGAAGTTCTGGAAGGATAATGTTCTAGAAGGTTCGCGAATGTTCTATGGGCGCGGCTAGTTTTAATTAAAGGCAGGCTTGACTTAATCTCACCAGGCAACCCATTCGCAATATGTTTGTTCATGTATTGTGATTGCAAAAAAATATTTTTCATTCGATAAACAGATGGGTGAAGTTCGATGTCAGTCGGGATCTTGTACTGTTACAAATGTTGTGTATTCTTCGTCCCACGTATTCGTGCACATAGATGGCGCTCGATGCCTGCTATACTTTTCTTATATTATACGTTTACCCATTTGTTTAAGACTTGTTATTATTTCCGCATAATATTGCTACTCCCCGCCAGCTGCGAGAGTCTTGTACATAGTGAAATGGGTGCTTTTTTCAGAAACAATCAGAATACACTGATTTGATATAAATATTACATTTGCGGGAGAAATCCCGAATTGTGAAATATATTCGCTTCACTTATATATGAGATGTTATTTTAATTTTGACATTAACGCATAATTTTGTACCAGAAATGTTGCGCACTTGTACAAATGCTGATTTTATACTTTTAATTGATAAGCGGATACCGCGTAAGTTCATATATATATATACATGTTATGTAATAATATACATATTTGAGGAATATATAGATTTAGGCGATGAATTGTGTAGTTCATTGTGCTGTAACTCGAGGTGGATAGTGATGTTGTATTCGCAAATGTTCTTATTAATCCATTCTGTCGCAACACATATTTTTAGTAAATAAACATTTATTTAATTTATATTGTGTTTTAATTGGAGCTCACCGAAGGTGTGAATATGGAGACACGACTGGACCGGATGCCGATTGCCGAAGTACTCTTTTTTACCACGATTATATTAGCTTCACCTGTACGTTTGTCTGGACGGAATCTTGCAATAGATATTTCACCCGCCAAATGCATTTCGCACCATTTCCAATGCCCAATCCAGACATATTCTCTATGACAGTACGTGAATCAATTCACTCATTAATTAATCCGTATGGGAAATTAGTTACTGATCTCGTCAAAAAATTTCGTTAGTTTCCTACCGAAGTGATTTTGTACGCTGGGTAATGAATGGTAAGACTAAAAAGTAGAAAATTATATTACATGAAAAAGATATATTTAAAATATATATATATTTAAATGTACTTACTAAAAAGGAAAAATAAGTTTTCAGCCAAAATTTTTTTGCCTCACTCTCCAAATAATAATAGCGTGGGCACTTTCCCTCCATCAACAACAGAATTATATATCAATATCGCAGGTGCGTGCAATGGGAACATTGAAGCATGACTTTTTTGTAAACGTATATTTTGTAAATAATTAGAAATAAAATATTTATGTGACAGATTTTTATGATATATCAAAATATGAATACTATGATACAATTGTGATAGAAATATTACGAAATATATGTTGTATTCAGATTTTTTTTCCCAATAATTGGTTACGTAAAAGTCATGCTGCGATGTTCCCACTGCACGCCCCTGCTATATTTAAACCAATGGAATTAAAATAGAGAGTGAATAATACATTGGTGAAAAAAATTTTTGAAGTCTGTCTATAAATAGCAGTGAAAAAGAATGTTAAAGTTAGTGTATTGTAAAGTGAATGGGGCCAGAGCACGAGTCGCGTTGTACACCAGGTACGAGAGATGACGTCACGCGACTCCACCGGACGGAACAAAATTGTTCATGCAAAGCGCAAATTTAAAATTCTATAACTTTGTTAGTTTCTGAGATATCTTAATTTTTCTTTAAGACTTTTGTTCAATTTTACTCAAGTTTTCATTAATTGAAAAAATAACTATTCTTGCCATTTATTATACTTTTACTCCATACTCAAGTCTGACTTATATAATTAATTTAAGTGATATAAACATGTTTCAACAATTTAAACACGCGGTTAAAAATAACAATACCTGTATACTATTAGTAGGATACTTAGTTTAAAATGTCTTAATCGTACTAATATGAATATATTGAGTTTGTCCAAAATTTTCAGAACACGGTAGATACTGGATTTTATATATTATATTATATATCTTTTTTTCATATTATATATACATTTTATATATTATATTATATAGATTTTATAGATATATATTATATATCTTGATTAATGATGTCCCTGTGACAAAAATCCAGTACTTACCTTCTGTGTTCTGAAAAATTTTGACAAATTCAAAATATTCTGAATAAAAATACCTACAGGTGGTCTAAAAAGAAGTTTGAAAATTTTTAATTATATTTCAGGTGTATTGTAGTGTAATTTTAGTAATTCTGAAGAATATCATTAAACGTATAAAGGGTATTTCTAAAAACTTCCAATCGTAAAAAAAAATATGGATATCTCATTAGAGACATCTGTGGTTATTTAAGGGGAATAAAGAAGCTTTGGATGCGCTAAGGATTATTACAACACATATACGAAACAGTTGTAAGATTTAAATATATACAACTTCCAAAAATTTTATAGACGTGGTATTCTATCATGGGTAGAAATGGTGAACGTTACATTGTATAAAGTAATCACTTAAGCCAGCCGTACGATACGTAGTAAGCCATATGAACACCAAAAGACTTCTATACCTACTTTCCCATAAAAAAATATAATTTCGTCTCTGTGAGACTTATCACAATAATATGCTTCTAATAATACTCATATACTATGGTTCATTTGTTTATTGAGAAATTTTTCAGTGTAAAATGTTCTGTAATAATATTTTAGTGTCATCTTTCCTTAGTAGACCTGGAGAAAGTTATATATTATTATTATACTCATATTGTGCTTGCCATACTTTGGTATGGAATGGAAGCTTGGGTACCCTAAAGAAGACACGTTAGGAGTCTGGACATGTTCCACCAACGATTCCTTCGTCGCATTCTACAGATCCACTGGATCTGTAGAATGCTGCGACCATATATCTAACGTTACACTCCTGCATCGCTCTAAATGTCGGCCAATTGAAGACATGATCGTGGAAGTGAGATTGAGATGGACGGGACATGTGTTACGCATGGGCGGTCACAGACTTCCGAAGCGGGTCTTATATGAGGAGATAGTGGGCAGGCGAAAGGCCGGAGGACAGAAGAAAATATATAAAAACTGTCTCCGAGAATCGCTGAGCATATGTGGAGCGCTTGAGAACTGGGAGCAGCTGACACAAGATCGTGTGAGCTGGAGGAGAGTTTGCTCTCGGGTTGACGGTGTTGTGACGGCCAGACGACTAAAAAATGAGCAGCGAGCCGCAACTATGCGTCAACGGGACCGACCAATGTAACCTGACCCCTTCCTATGTGAAATATGCGGGAGAGAGTGTGCCTCTCGAATAGGGCTATTTTCCCACCAAAAAGCTCATGAGAGGCGCAGCAACAACAACTAAGTCAGAATCCTCGATCACGAGGCCCGGCTACAACAACAATACTCATATCTGTATGTAACACTATGTATGTAACATTATAATATATACTACCTCTGTCCCGACACACAACTGTCGCCTCACCGACACTCGAGCATATTCTCGTGCATGCTTGTCGATTGTTGAGGCTTCTAAAAGCAGTCTCCCGCAGACGTTTTATTTTTCTATCATCATTCTTTCGCGCCACGTAACTAAACCAATTAAACCACACCTTTCTTAATCCTTTATGTCCTGAAGCAGAAAATAGTTAAATTCTTTAATAAATGTGTTTTAAAAAATTTGCGTAAAAATATTTTCTTTCGTTTCGGTTGCATCTTTTTATATATTAAATCAGGCACCGAAACGTGGTCGCGAGGAGGTATAAAAGCAAAGGCAGCAATATCCAAAAAAAATATTTTGAATGCAGTCACCGAGGATAAATAATTTATAACGTACAGAATTCAAGATTTTATACGTTAAATATAGCTTCCAAAACCATGTTTCCAAATCAGTATTTAAAGCAAAGGTAGCAATATTCACTTCAACCGATCAGCCCCCAAAGATGTGTCACATGACAAAATGGCCGCTTCATACTAAAGTGAGAGTTGATGTCCATTTTAGACTTCATAGCAAATACAGTAATATGAAATTAAGTAAATAGCAAAAGCAGCAATGTCTACTATTTGATAGCAAACATAGAAATAGCCATACTATGAAAGGATAATTCCAATAAGATGGAGGTTTGATGGATTCTAGAGAAATTTCCTCGAGTACTGACAGGTTTAAGCCATGTATTCACTAGGGGACAAACTGTCCCTCAACAGCACGCGCGGCATAGAGTCTACGTGACGCAACGTCGTGCACTGTTCCGCGACGTCGCGCACAACATAGCGCGGCATTTCTACGTGCCGTGGCAACGTTGCCATGCGCACGGTACCCGAGCGAGCTCACTGCAACATTACGCGGAGCGTCAGTACCACGTGGTATGTTTACAAGTGAATACGCAAGCGCTGTATCTGTCAAGATGATAAATTGTTCTTGAACTCATCGAGCTGTATCGATCGAAGATCGCATAGAATATCCGTCCTTCTTTCTCTTTGCAGTAAATAATTTCGCATCCACCACCTTCTTCTCCTCTTACGTTTCGATAAACTCGATAACATAAATGGATACGCAGCTGTCATCATAACCTCATAGGGCGACATTTCCGCGACGTGTGGAAAACAATAATTATTTGCAAAAAGGACTTGTTTTTAATAATATTCAATTTACTACAGTAAAACCTCGTTAATTTGAAATTGCGACCCAAAAAAACATTTCGAATTGCGCGGAACCCCGTTTTCGCTAAATGAAGTGTAAATAGATACCGCAGCTGTCATCATAACCTCATCGGGTGACATTTCCGCGACAAGATATGTGAGTCCCGGTGTGTACACGTCAAATGACCGCGTCATTGTCCCCGAAACATGAACGTAGATGTTCATGCGACATGCCGCGCGGAATGCTGCGCTATTTGTATTTATCTAAGAAACATTTCGGTGGGATATTACTGCCTTTGCTTTTACACCTCTCATATTATGTACTCGGAGAGCGCAGTGTCCCGCCCCCAACTGTCTCATCCCCGCTCGCAGCTTCCGGCTTCAGACGCGACCCTCGTCCCTGGAGTGGGCCTCTTCCACGCGACTGGCCGTGCAGAGCCTTCCACCCCGTAGGCCTCCGATTCGCACCAATTCTAGCCTGTGTTCTAACCATTTACTGAAAGGATTCTTATTTTAAAACAAATTTTTATTAATCAATTAGAAAAGACGCACAGAAAAATCAAATTAACGAAAAAATATTTTAACTGCTACCGGGATTCGAACCAACGGACCCCCATTTTATCCGGGGATGGAGCGTTATCCGATTTCGCCACGGCAGTTTGGTAAGTTAACGAAATTTTTTATTTATTTTATACCAGAGATAGCAGCAGAAACTTGGCCTTGAGATTCCTGACTACATTATAAGTCTAAAATGTTCAAGCAACCATGACCTAATGTCAATAGTTATGGAGATATGCAATATTAAAGTTTGCATTTTTTTCAATATTTCTAACTAGTTTTTGTAAAAAGTTGAACTATCATTACAATAACTTACATCGATTATGAAAAATTCATTTACTTCAATGCAACTTAAATAAAATGGTAAAAACCTTGTAAAAAATAACTTTTTTAAATTTTTGCAAGATTTTTATCATTTTATTCGACTCGTATAAAAGCGAATGAATTTTTAATAATCGATATAAGTTACTGTAATGATAGTTCAACTTTAATAAGTAAGAAATATTGAAAAAAATGCAAACTTTGATACGGCATATCCCCGTAATTATTGATATTAGGCCATGGTTGCTTGAATATTTTAGATTCATAACATAGGTAGGAATCTATATTTCTGCTGCTATCTCCGGTATACCCTGTATAAAATGTATATACTCTTATTATTATTTGTTAATAAATATATTCAATTTATACGCTACGCGCTAATGCGCGTATATTGTAATCAATACATCCTAGTTCGTCACCGGATCACAGTTTTCGATTAAATTAAATTTTAACAAAAAAAAATGATCATCTGTTAAAAGTTTAATGGGTTTTTTTAAAACAACTTGACAGAAAACTTCTTTCGTTAACGTAATTGATTGCTTTAAAATAAAGTAACTAACTAACTAACTAACCATCACGCCGTTTCCCTGCAGGGGTAGGCAGAGAGGATTGAACGCCACACTCTTCTATCCTGGCACACCACTTTTGCTTCAGCCACATTCATACATCTTCTCATACACGTTCTACGATTGTTGCGGCTTTTAACAGGGCCATCCTCAAATACTTGTAGTACCTGATCGTGCCAGGTCTTTCGCGGACGCCCTCTATTCCTGTTGCCTTCAACATTCGCCTCATATATTTTCTTAACCATCCTTTCCTCGTTCATACGTTCCACATGACCAAACCATCTCAGCACTCCTTTCTTTATTCTATCTACCACACTACAGCCAGCATTGCATTCACTTCTAATTTGTTCATTCCTCACTCTATCGACCAAAGATTTTCCACACAAGCGTCTTAGTGACCGCATTTCAACCGCATTCAGTCTACTTTCATTCCTCTTTTGCCAATTCCAGGCTTCACTTCCATACATAAGGGTTGGCACTAGAACGCCATTATGTACCGCTAGTCTTGCTTCTTTTGACAGATTCTTATTGGCCATAATTGCATTTAGTGCACCATTAACTTTGTTTCCCGCAGTTACTCTCCTTTCGATATCATTCTCAGCCTTGCCGTCTCTACTAAACATACTTCCCAAATACACAAACTCGTTCACTTGTTCTAAGCATTCGTTGTTTATAATTACATCACACTTAGTCACTCTTTCGTCTCTCTCGAATACCATCACTTTCGATTTGCTGACATTCATCAAAAGTTCACTCTGCATGCATACATCGGACATCCTGGATACCAAGCACTGCAGATCAGCTTCACTGTTAGCCACTAATACTGCATCGTCTGCGTATAGCAGACATGATATGGTGAGTCCGTCCATTTTCGCTCCAACTTCTAGATCCTTCAGTTCTTTCATACAATTATCCATATACAGGTTGAAAAGCCATGGTGACATTACGCATCCCTGTTTGACACCTTTTGTAATATCAAACCATGATGTGAATGTCCCATTAATTCTCACGCAAGCACTACTTCCTTCGTACAGGGATGCAATTGCCTGTATGAGTTTACTCTTCACCCCATATTCAGACAAAACCTTCCATAACTTTCGTCTTATCACTCTGTCATACGCTTTTTGGAGATCCACAAAGGCACAAAAAAGTTTTTGGTTCTTTGCCAAAAACTTTTCGGTCATCTGGCGCAGTGAGAAAATCTGGTCCATGCATCCTCTACTTTATTTCCACTGGAAGTGGAAATAAAGTATCTTTAAATTAAATAAATAAAACTAACTTAGTTAAACACCACTTGTATTTATTTCCAAATCCAACCAGGTTTTGCTACGACCGTAGCTTCTTCAGGGAGAATCTTAACTGCTTAAACATTCAAAAATTTTGTGCTTATATACACTAGTGTGAAAGGTAAAAGGACGGAGTGCCAATAGTGGGGGTAGGGGGTGGGATTATACAGGGAATATTATTGTTAAGAAGGAACATATTTAAAAGTGGACTAAAAGATAAATTTACTTGATTATTAATGATTTTATGATTCACGTTAATGGCTTTTCTTATCTCTAATTAAAGTATCTTTTAATTTACTGTAGACATTTTTTCTGCAATGAAATTGTAGTTTACTGTAGATATTTTCTCTGCAATGAAATTGTAATTCTGTAGACATTTTCTCTGCAATGAAATTGTAATTCTGTAGACATTTTCTCTGCAATGAAATTTCCTTCGAAAATTTAAAGTATCTTTTAATTTACTATAGACATTTTCTCTGCAATGAAATCGTAGAATCATAAGTGGCATAAAGAGACGAACACAGATGGCTGGCCATATAGAACAGATTGGTAAAGAAAATTCATGGGGCGAGTGAAACAAAGAAGGCAGCAGAAACAGATGTCGTCCAGGGAAAACCTGGCGTAACCGGATAAACCAAATATTGTGGATGACCGATGACCCAGTTAAAAGCTTTAACAACCAAAGAACGTGCTTGAGAAGATGCATGAAAAGTGTGGAGTTCCACCCTCTCTGGCCTACTCTCGAAACAGCGTGATGGTTTAGCAAATGCTTAAAAGCGATGTAATTAATTTTTAAATATATAAGAGACCCGAGAGAGCTATGAAAAATAACATTTACATTTACAAAAGTTAAAATCAGGAATTTATTGTGTTGGCGTTTACTTTGTGGAAATCCATTTAATAATTATAAAACTTTGTTTTTTCCACTATTTAAAATTGTGGAAAAAACAAAGTTTTAGTGATAAGTAATTGAATGTTACGGCGTTTACCTTGTGGAAATCCATTATGAACAAATAATGAAATAAAACAATCAACTTTGTTTTTTTCCACTTATATTTAAGTACTTGTTTCACTACATGTTTCGGAAACGTCCGTTTCCTTCATCAGGTGAATTAAGACTGAGGTATGAAGGAGTGGTTGTCTGGTGTGTGTGTTGTGGATTCGGTAGAAGTGGAGGGGGTATCTAAGTGGTGGGAGATCGGGAACATTGTAAGACGGAAAGAGAGAAACGGACGTTTCTGAAACATGTAGTGAAACAAGTACTTAAATATAAGTGGAAAAAAACAAAGTTGATTGTTTTATTTCATTATTTGTTCAAAGTTTTAGTGTTTTAAAATGTTTTACTTTGCTTTGTAATACACACACAATATGAGTTATTAAATTAATACTATAGTTTCGAGAAGAGCAGACCCTCTCATCATCAGGTATAGATAATTACTAACTTAAAAACAAAATTTATCAATCTAATCGAGTAGGTCAGGGGGCGCGCGGTGGGGAAGGTTAGAAACTGTTTTAAGTTTCAGTTTTTTAAGTTTTTTACGTTATTGGTAGGTATTAAGTTAATGTGCTGTAATGTAGGTTATTTCTTTCAGTATCAGGTAGATTATTTTAAATATTTTATTTTTATTGCATTTGTTTTATTTTTATTTTGCTGTCTTAGTAGTCTGCTTAAATTATATGTGAGGAAAAGTAAACTCATTAAACTTTTTGTGAATTTTTTAACTTCTTGTTTATTCACCCGCGATACAAAGTAGGTATCTGTTTATAAATTTGATCTACATAGATTGATGAAAGACGAAAAATGTAATAATGATGGTATCAATTATTTAATTCATCGATTTACTTTGTTCATACCATTGTTCATACACGAGAATAGATAGCAATATATGCATTTATAGGACCTATATGCGACCTATCCTCATAATATATTGCAGCGAGAGCGGCACTGTCAGAACAAAGAGCACGCCAAGAACAACTGAAATGAGAACTTAGCGTGATATTGCTGGGAAGACTGCATGATCGCGTGAGGAGTGAGAAATACAGCATTATGAGGTTCAAGATGTGGTCAGATGGGGGGCGACAGCGTCGACGATACTGTACAGAGACAACACGTACGAGTGAGTACAATAATAATTCCGTATGGTGCATGGCGTACCAGATGGACAGCGTCCACCAGAAAGACCCCCAAAGCGATGGAGAGATAGCTGGTGTACGATGACGGACAGATCGCCACCATCGCACGCGAATTAGGAATTAGGAAACAAATAGTTTCCTTCCCAATCTCTGCCGATAATGATTGATAATATTCAGACACCCGAGATACACCAGGCCAACGCTAGCTATAATCCACAGTGGACAAATTTTCCTGGTACGTCGAGTGTCGATTCAATTCTCAATTCTTCTGGCTTCGTCGAATTCGGAACAGATCGATCTGACTCTTCCGGAAGGCTAATTTGAACTGATTCTTCTTCGGATTTGTATGCCACACGAAGAAGAATGTCGGTTCTCACAGAAAAGGACGCCGATATGCTTTCCAACTGTCATTGGGCGGATTTTCAAAAGTTTTAATCGTGGCTAGCGGCTGGCGCAGAATATATCGGGTGCCAGACCCGACCAATCAAAATCATTGCGCGGCGGTCACGAAACAGCTGGAATTCAGCATTACAAAAGGAAACTTCTGCACAAACAGACTCTCGAGTCTAAATAAAGTTGAAGAAGAAGATTTTCTTTATATTGAAACTTTTTTTTGAGGACTTGCTTACTTTTAGCTACTCATTTGATTGAACTCAAACAGTTGTTTCTCAGAGAGATGGTACGTAGATATGTGCATTGTACATGTGATGCTTATTTTTGCATAAATGTTGCAGGTATCTATTAATCGAATATCTTTTATTCTAGCGATAGGAGATATGATAAACAGATTAGGAATAAATAAAAATAAAAAACACACACCATTGCTGCAATAAAATAGCATGATCAATGTAGTTTGATTATTCAACACAAGAACAGATTCGTTTACTATCTAAGATATTTTTTTTGAGTGCTGTTATTTTAAATATATTACATCTCAAGATTGATCAATTATATTGTATTAAATAAATAATAATTCAAACTATAAAAAACATTGGCTCGGTGTACAAAAACTTGCCTTACGTGATAAATAACTTACCTTAAATAAATACATGCAGTAAACAGTCTGGATGTCCACCTACCAGGAGATCATAATGTTTCAAAGCGATATTTTCTATTTAGGTGCTTTGAATGCAAGTAGAAAAACTTTAGCAAGCGAGGAAAGGGGACATCAGCTAGAAATTAGGGATGGGTACTTTCTCTCCGGAACAAACTCAATAATAATTCTTTCATCTTTATTATTCATGCAAAATCCCCCATGTCTGACATTTCTCCTTTGGCAGTAAACAAACGTTTCCTCACCCTCGGCGTCCCGTGGTAATAAACGGGATGACTAACAAGACATCTCCGTGGCTCGTCTCCAAGTTTATGAATCACCGCGTTTTTATGGCGAAGGCTTCCATTAAGGGAGGGTAAGGTTAATTCGTACAAAAAAGGCATATTTTTGTGAATTTTTTGTGACGACACAGTTAAAATCTCTTTATTTAAACCAATGGTACATTAAAGTATGACATTTGAAGAATATTGTGTAAAATTTTCAAGACTAAATATTAAAAAATACGGCAATGGCAGCAATTATTCGGACGTATCTCGGAAAAAAGTAGAATTGCGGTGTCCATCATAACTTGGTGCTAGATCATCTGAAATCAAAAAATCAAAGTTCATTCGTTAGATAATAGGTTTTCCCAGGTAACGCTGGGGGGGTTTTTTGAAATTTCAATTTTTCAATTTTTTGGAACACTTTGAAGGGAAAAACACGATTTTTTGCGAAAAATATCGACTAATTTGTTATTAAAAAATAAAAATTAATAACAAATTTGAAAAAAAGTCTCCAGCGTTACCTCGTAAATTATGTACAGATATAGTGTTCAAAATTTCAAAAGGATCGGTGCAGTAGTTTTGAAGTTATGATGGACACCGACTTTGAAATCGTGAGATGTGGGGAAAACGCTTTAAAGTTTTGCACACTGTAAAATTCAAAATAAAACTCAACACTTATTGTATACTTACACATAATCGTCGATGCCATGTTCACACAGCAAAGAGCTTTCATCATCAGCATCTTTTTGTCCTTGTCTACGCAAAACTCTTTCAATACAATATCACGTCCGGTAGTCCTCAGGTGAGCGCGTCTCTCAGCTGCCCGAGCAGGTATAGAAAATCAGTCTGAGTATCGCTCAAATGTTCATAATTTCGTCAATTTTGCTTCGATTGACTTGAAATTTTGACACAATATTCTTGCGATGTTATACGTTCATTTAAAAAATTAAAAATAAAATGCAAAAAAAAGTTAAAAACCTTACCCCCCCCTTAAGGTACAGATATACACATGCTTATTACTGGCATGCTCAAAACTAGCATGCCCTAACAACTGTACACACTTGCTCATTATTAGCACGCTTATTTTAAGCATGCTCATAAATAAGCATGCTCAAAGCTAACAATCAAACACACATGCTTATTAGTGGCATGCTCTTGTCATAGAATAGAGAGGAACTCTACTTTGCAAACTGAAATATAAAATTCAAGTGAGCCAATAAATCATAATATTTTTGATTTTAGTTTTTATTATTTTTTATTGTAAGATTTGAATCATTCATGTCTTTTAATAAAGTTTTATAAACATTATTTCTTGTTATATTATTTTTACATAGCGGTGACCGAGTATTCCACAGGCATTCGTGATTCCTATAATAAGTCACGAAAAGTAATGTTTTGTCATCTCCCCAACGCGCCATATTTGTTTCATCTGTCGCGGACTGAGAAGATTGCATTGATTATATTATCGATACCAGCCGCGAACGACATAAGCATGCTCATAATAAGCAAGTCTTTTCACACATGCTCAAAAGATACCCCTTATCATGTCGAATGACATTAGCAAGTTCATAAATCAACCGGCGGTTGATTTTTGAGCATGCCACTAATGAGCTTATTACTAGTAATGTGCGTACACACGTGCCACTAATAAGCAGGGGCTAAAGAAGGTTTTGGAAGGAAATTTTTGAGCATGCCACTAATGAGCTTATTACTAGTAATGTGCGTACACACATGCCACTAATAAGCAAGGGCTAAAGAAGGTCGATACTGCGCATGCTCACGTTCCACTAATAAGCATGCGTATCAGTACCTTAACAGTTCAGGGATAGGGTGGGTATCCGCCCCTTTCTACTTAAGAACTCATTCGAATCATCAAATTATATTTACAAACCTAAGCTAATTAATGTTATCTATCTAAGCAATCGTTACCTCTAAACAAACCAATTAATAAATCAATCGGCGGTTGATTTTTAAGCATGCTAACGTCATTCACCATGATAAAGGGTATCTTTTGAGCATGTGTGAACAGGTTTGTTTATTATGAGCATGCTTATGTCAATCGCGGCTAGTATCGATTATCAATGCGATCTTCTCAGTCCGCGACAGATGAAATAAATAATAAATAATGTTTATAAAACTTGATTAAAATACATGAATGATTCAAATCTTACAATAAAAATTATAAAAACTAAAATCAAAGATATTTTGATTTATTGGTTCACTTGAATTTTCTATTTCAGTTTGCATAGTTTCAATTTTGAACTAGAGTTCCTCTCTATTCTATGACTAGAGCGTGCCACTAATAAGCACGTGTATCAGTACCTTTACTCTCATGTAGCGCCGCGCCATTCGTCTCGCATTAATGTAGAAATGGAATCTGGGAGAAAGCAGTTGTATATTTACTCGGGATGGTTTGACATAAAGATTAATTTAACGAGTTTGTCAAGCAAAAAATGGTCCACAGCGGATCTGCGATCCGGAGTCTGCGTCTGTGGGCGTCGTCCCGACGGGAGGGGCGGGCGGTCTGACCGACACAAGTTCAGATGGCGCACTTTTCGCGACCAAAGCTTCGGCGAAATACAGAGATCCTTCTCGCTGGCTCAAACAGTAAAGCTTTACAGATTAATCCTCTTCTAAAAGTTTGCGAATGTATTTTTAAGTAGACTAATAAATCTCGGTAATTTCTCTAAGAGGCCCCAGTACACGATTTTCGTATTTGCTCTCGATTTTGCTAAATTTAACGTAAACTTATTAAATCATTTTGCGCGGCCCCCCGCGCCCGGCTCGCCGCGCACGGCCATAACGTACTATACGATTTAATTAATTCGAATTTTTGAGTATGAGGTATAATTTTTTGAATATTTTTATATTAATGACAGTGAAATTTTCTTAATACGCATGTAAAATTTAATTAAAATATACAATGTTTTAATGGTTTTATGCATACTGCAATATAGGAAAAAAAAAGTTTAATTATTGTCTTTTTAAAACGATATATTTAACAACTTGTCGAAAAATATTAATGTCTGAATAGCACCACTTCTTTTTAAAACTTTATACAATCAATTTGTAAATAAAATATATGGTATTTATTTGAAAATATACGAGATTAGTGTACCAAAGATAACTCTATTGCATGGAAACTAAAATAATGTTTTTGTTAAACTTAAATATGGACAGATAAGCATATGGATTAGAGAGAGACAAATTACAAACAAGTGAGACAACAATATACTAGTACGTATGAAAGAGAACATAATATAAAATTACACGATAGTAAAAGATAGACAGAGAAGCATATAGACTAGAAATAGCTAAATTACAACAAAAGATTGAACGCCAGGAGAGTGAAAAGGAAAGGGAAGGGTATATGAGAAATTAGTAGGATTTACATGGGGAAAATATTTAATACAGGACTGTTGGATAAACATAATTGATTATTAAGTATTTCACTATTAGTGTTGACTGACATATATATGTTAACATGTTAAATCTTTTGTTGTAATTTACCTCTTTCTAGTTCATATGCTTGTCTGTCTATCTTTTATTATTGTGTAATTTTATATTACGATTTCTTTCATAAGTGCTGGTGTACTGTTGTCTCACTTGTTTGTAATTTGTCTCTTTCTAATCCGTACGCTTATCTCTTTATATTTTGTAATTATCGTATAATTTTATATTTCGTCTCTTTCATATGCACTCGTATATTGTTGTCTCTCTTTTTTCTATGTAATTTTATATTTTGTCTCCCTCATTAAGTATATATAGGTGCACTGCTTTGTATTTATTGTTTAGTTATTAAGTTGCCCGGATGAAGCTTAAGTTTAACCGAAACCGGTTGGCACAATAATAAATCGTGGTTTGATGCAAAGAAAAGTGTTTTTATTTATTTTAGATACTTTATATTCAGCGATAGAGTCGTCCTAAAAGATTATTGGAGCAGCCGATATGGATTCTAGGTAGACACTTATCTGTTATCTGGCCTGACTCGATGGCTCGAAAAGACACACCTTGATTACCATCTCATTAGTGTACAAAGTACAATAATTGATAAGTAAATAGAAATATAAAAGGCTGAAGATTTTTAAAATAATTATAAAATGCATAAATGTGTGATAAACGAGCATAAAACCCTGGCTCGCTCTTCAACTAGTTAACCACTTTCATTTGGTGTTAAAAAATAGTGATTCTAGGATGTTATATTATCAGAAATTGTAGTCACATCGATATGAAATGTACCTAACATCATTAAGTAACTTGCGTGCTGTAAAGTGAGTGATATATTTTATGATGTATATTCAGACGATGGGGTAAGACCCATCATAGATCCAGCAAAACGAGCAAAAGTTAAAGTATCGGCCCTACACTTTTCCCATCCAGGTTGGCATTTTTTTAATGCTAAGGCGGTTCCACGCTACGTCGCAGATGAAGTAAAGACGCTCGTGCGTCGCGGCGAGGAGTCAGCACAAACCGAATGCAATAGGAACCAACATAAAAAAGAAAAGAAAACAATACAAAATAAAAAACTAACCCATAAACACCAAGTTTTTATTATACTCCCTTTATCATATCATTCGCGTCTACCCCACGCGTTGGGTTCGAAAATTAACCGTTATATAAATCGTTAGAATTTCGAAAAATCCAAAATTATACTACAATTATTAAAAATTATTAAAACGAAAACGATCACGGGAAAAGGGTTAAAAATCGATCCAAAGTTTTTTCGACAGACAAGCAGACGCTACGAGTTAAAAGAAAGGGAGTAAAAATAAGCTATTTAAGAAAATAATGAATAAAAAATAGAACAACATAATATAAAATAATAATAATGAATGTATATTCAGATAGGACAGAATATTGTTCCAGCAAATCCCTTTTTTCTACAGAGATGAGGTTTTTCATTCGACTTCCAATTTGTTCTGTGACCTCTAGCCACAAAGTACATCGGTAAGTTTTAGAATAATTCCAGAGAGGCATTTCATAGACTTTAAAATTTTTTCTTAGTACTGAAATATACTAATAATTATTTTCTTTACAGTTCACGAGACTTAGGAATTTCTTACATTTTTCTGACAAGTTTTAATACATTATTGATTTTTAGATACATTTGTAATCCAACATCTTCTCGCCGACGAGTTATTCGCTCGCGCATATTTATTATGAAAATATTACAAACGTTATTTCGCATCTCTAATCTCCAGGGTAGGTACTGACTTCTGACCTCCGGGGGTTGGGATTTCACAACCCTAAAGCATGATCAGGTTCAAATGTTTCTTTATTGAACCATTTAAGTGCTTAAATTATTTAAGGGAGAATAAAATTGGGTGATGTTTTACAAGGAAGTGATTATTAATTCTTCGAAGAATATTTTTTCTTCTGAATGAAGGAACTTTGTGGTGACATTATTATTAAAAAAAACTAACCCATAAAAACCAAGTTTTTATTATACCCCCTTTCTTTGTAAAATAAAACAACAATTAAAGATCAATTAAAACATATAACATAACACTAAACTTACAGGAATTGAATATATTTCTAAAATGTCAGATGTTTTGAGCTTTGATAAGACACTTCATGCTTTGAAGATAAAATTCTAAAAACATTTGTCAGTCAATTTAGATTTTCGACATTCGTAGTGAAGTACCTATTATGTGTACCGACGGAGTAATTCAAATTTAGAAAATATTCCGCGACCTTATCGGGTCGCCGTTGCTGATCAAACTTTTCTAATGATTCCAATTTGAAAAAACTAATAAAATTACTAAAAATCCGAAATTATACTATAATTATTAATTTTTTTTAACGAAAATTTGAAAGATCTTCTTGATCATCGCCACGAGTCTACTTGCCAAGTTTCAGCTCGATTGGATCATGGGAAAAGGGTTAAAAATTGATCCAAAGTTTTTTCACCCGGCAAGCCGACAAGCAAGCAGACGCCACGAGTTAAAAGAAAGGAAGTAATAAAACACGAATCACTATGTTTTCACCACTTTATAAGATATACAATCTACATGTTTCGAGAACAATGTTCTCTTCTTCAGGAATGCAGGAATGTTTGTGTACTAAAATTGAAAAAGATAAACCATGCAAGCGCGTACGGTGAAGGGGGGGGGGGTCAGAGGTGTTAATTATGGAATGTCATCAGAAGGGGATGGAATCTCAAGTGGAAAAATATTCAATACTGGGTTGTGCACAAATTTTGTCTGGTTATTTATTATATTTGAATTAATGTTAACACTTTTCCCAATTTCTAGTATTTCTAGATTATTTATTTGTGGGATCTTATAACTAATGTGTAAGAATTTTAAACATGTATTAATATTAAATGTATGGTCGTATTCTATTAAATGTTTTGCAAAATCCTACTCAACATTGCTAATTAAAGCTTTGATGTGTTCTTTAACCCTAGTTTCAAATTTATTTCTTGTTTTCCCAATATAAAAATGATCACAATCGTTACAATTAAGTTTATAAACTCCTGATTTCACGATATGATCATCGTTGTCTTTGTTATTTAATATGTGTTTACTCCCTTTATATTAACTCGTGGCGTCTGCTTGCTTGACGAAAAAACTTTGGATCGACTTTTAACCTTTTTCCCGTAATCCAATCGAGCTGAAACTTTGCTAGCAGATTCGTGACGACGATCAAGAAGATCTAACAAATTTTCGTTAAAAAATTTAATAAATATTTGGATTTTTCAAATTTTTAATGGTTTTTTCATACAACTTACTAAGTTGTATGAAAATATTTCAACGCGTCTGGTAGACACGGAACTTGATTATAGTATAATTTTGGATTTTTGGAAATTTTTACTCCCTTTCGTAGCGTCGCTCGACCGAAGCCCAAAGCGCAGGTTAAGCGCCAACCAGTTTCCACTAGTAAATGAGAAAAAGAGTATAATAAAAACTTGGTTTTTATGGGTTACTTTTTTGAAAAATTTGTTACTCGTATAAAAGTCCGGCTGAATTGAATAAGGAATATTTTTAGTTATTATTTTAGACAAATTGTAATTGACAAATAAAATTCTACGCCATTGTTAATTTATATCTTTTGCTTTGGGATAAATATATTGTATAAAAAAATTGTTTTATCTTAATTTTTATTTCTTTACCAGCATTTACTTTGATTTATAATATTATTTAAAAAAAAAAAAAATGGCTGCCTTATTCTATTTCAATAGAACTCCCCCTCCGTGACTAACATGCAACTTTTTCCGGTGCACGTTTATTCCCGATTTGTGAAAGTATCACTCACACTAATGCAAGTGGCTTTCATAAAGTGAACGAACCCTACCTACCTGATATCTCACATTTTGAGTGAACTGCCAAAAACTATTGAGTGAGTATAGAGAAACGAAGAGACGAGACACCACATTCAAACCTCAAATTATATTACTATACCTAAGTCTAAAATAAACCGACTGACGCGTATAACAATTGGGACACAGCATGTACAATAATAAATTCAACTTGTTGTGAAAAGAAAAGCCTAATGTTTGTCTGCTGTCGAATTACACTCTTCTGAAAAGAAAATACAGCAGACATTTTAAAATTTGTCTTGTGCTTTTATCTGTTAACCCAACGGGAACTCGGAGAAATCCTTCGCTCATAATGGACTCCCCAGGGAACGGGCACTGCTGGGTTAACATCAAAATAGACTTGAATAAGGCATAAAATCCTTTTCGCAAACTTTTATTCTTCTCTCAGAAGAGAAAACTTAAAAGGAAACGTATTCCGTGCAAATCATTCACTGGTTCAGCATTTACCTACTGGTGATGCAAGTGTTTGACGTTCGCTGGGTGTATCCGTTGTCAGGTTAATTGCTCGTCAAAAGCGGTGACGGGTCCAGGATCCAGGATTTGCCGTCGAGTTGGACCGGGATTCGTTACCTACTCTTAGTAATAATTTTGTGAAAGATTTGGGTAATTACTCACTTTTTTTTAACTCGTAGCGTCTGCTTGCTTGTCTGACGAAAAAATTTGGATCGATTTTTAACCCTTTTACCGTGATCCAATCGTGCTGAAACTTTGCAAGCAGACTCGTGGTGACGATAAAAATGATCTAACAAATTTTCGTTTAAAAAAATTAACAAATATAGTATAATTTTGGATTTTTCGAATTTTTTTTTTCAAATTGGAGTCAACATAAATGAGTAATTGTTACGAGTTTGTCATGTTATTGATTTGAGGCTGCCGCTTTCCCCGACAGCGTGTTTTATCTTTTTAAGGCATAGTGTACAGTAAGTACAAAAAATATACTTTTCCATTAAAATTTTTCGATCGCTTCAGTATTTTACATTGATTTGTTTTGTGTAATTGTGTAAAATTAACCCCTATTATCACTTATAACCATCCACGTCCCAGCAAGAGCTACTAGAACACAATACCTTTGCTCGTGTCAACTCCGGATTACGCTCACCCATAGTGGAAATGTGCCGTGCCTGCAACGATTTGTTCACCGACATTGACATCTATCATGTGTCTCTATACCTACCACCTAAGATCACAAGTGAACATAATTCTGATATAAATAAAGTTAGACTTACCTTAAGATGTAATATTTAATATTGTTATTTAATTTATTATGTTTTATTCACTACTGCTACTACTTATGTCTTTTATTTTAATTGACTTATATTATTATTACGTATTATTTCAAAATTATTTTTATGTGAAATGCCGTAGGATATAAGTTAATAAGTTCTTTGCTATCTATTTACACTCTCATACATATATACATATCATTTTCTTATATCCGCTAATATTTCCAAACAAATAAATAAATAAATAAATAGAATAAAAAAATGTATTCACTTTCTCTATAGGTCGATCACAATCAAAAGACCATTCCTTAGCTTTGTCCGGTAAGAAGAAAGCGGGGAAAAGTTGCCTGGCAAGCCCTATTATAAGCCTCGATATGATATTCCAAATAAATATATATTTTTTAGTTTAAAAAATGTTACTTACTTACTAGAAAAGCTTATTTTGTGTTCATTTTTTGCATTGTAACAACACACATATTTTTTGCGCACATTCTTTTGAATACGGTCTAGCTATAACTATGTAGTCCGAGGTATAGAGACATGTTCATATGTTATATCCAATAGTAGAATCTAAATTATAACAATTTTCATCTCAATTAACATACAATTTACAATATTGTGGAACCAAAAATATAAGACATACCACTTTGCTCCGAGGTGTAGTAGTCTTCAAGTCATAATGTTTAATTTTGTCACAATATTTTCAATTTCAAGGGAACATGTAACATTTAAGGCATTGTACAGTTTTTTTTTAAACTTAAGGATAGTGTACAGCGTAGCAGTATACACTAGTGATGGGTCCGCTCTGTACCCACTACTACAATGTAGTACTACATTACATTGAAGTGCACACTTCGCACACTTTGATGTGTAGTGCATACTACAAACTACAAACACCAAAGTTATTGAAAGTATAAACTTTAAATAGTACACTTCATTTCAAAGCGAACACTACAAAGTACATACACTTCAAAGTTATCGAAAGTATGAGAAACATACTTTAAATAGTGCATTTTTTACGTGAAATTTTTGGAAAGTTGATGTAGTTAAACGAAGATAGGTCGCCAAATGTTATTTTGTATAAAATATCGTCATTTATCGTAAATATTTTTGTCGTTTACCTTTTTTTTTTTTTTTAGCTCGCCAATTTTTTTTTTATTTGGGAAAAACTACACTTCAGTTAAAAATTTACTTCACTATTACTTCATTTCATTACTTCACTTCATTATTATTACAATTATTTCACTTCATTTACTTCACTTCAATTACTTCACTTCACTTACTGCACTTCATTTCGTAGTACTACAATTACTTCACTTCAAGTAGTTTTTACTACAATTGTAGTGTACACTTTGTAGTCTTCAAATTGGTGAACGTGTGTGTATTGTACACTTCATTTTGAAATGTAGTTTTTCCCTTCGCTAATATACACACAGCAAATACAGTTATTACAGAGATTTGACAAAAGAGTTCTCAGGTATGAATTACATTACATAATAATATATGTAATTATACAGATTTCATATATTTTATCTCAAAAACAAGCACGACTTGCACGTAAATTTTATGCGTGATGGTATAACATATTTATTATGTAACGTGCACCGGGGACAGTTGCATGTTAGTCACGGCGGAGGAGCTCTATGGAAATAGACATAACGTGGCCATTTTGTGATTTTTCCAAAAAAAAAATAGCTTAATAATATATGTTCAAAACAATAATCACTGTCCAAGATATGAGTATTCCTGTATTCCTGACGCTGCCTGTCGTGGTAAACGGATTCCCAGAATATCCCCTGAAAACAACCTTTTGAGTTATAAAACATTAAATAATAAAGAAAAATTTTGAGGAATATTTATCGATTTAAGAAAAGCATTCGATTGTACATCACATAAACTGTTCATTAAAAAAGTCAAATCGATATTGTAGACAAAGTAAATGTGTAGATTACGAGTTATTTACATCAAAGACCTCAGGGTGTTAGAATTAATGAAGACCTCAGCGAATCACAAACTTCAACGTTTGAATTCCACAGGGCACTGTATTGGGTCCCATCTTATTCAACATGTATGTAAATCAGACTTTCCAATTAAATTTAAAGGGTGATAGCGATACGACTAGGGAATGCAAATCCGTCCTGTTTTAAAATCCGGATTTTGTTCCAATCCGGATTTTACGGATTTTATGGATTAAAATAAAAAACACATGAAAATCGAATCAAATGATTTTTTTTTATTTGGAATTATTCTACAATTATAATAAAATACCATAATTATGCTGTTATACTTATTTAAATAATCAGTCTGTGACTCGCGTGCTGAGTTACGTTAGTAAAATTATCAACAGGTACAAATTAAAAGAAACTCTGAAGAACAATAATAAAGACAAATAGACTCCTTGTCAAATTATTAAATGTAAACAAAAATAACAAAACAATTTAACTTCACTTAAATCAACATAAATACAATGGAAAATAACTATGCCATTTTTTGAGACATAAAATGTGACCTCAAAAATAATAAGGCATCTAAAGTGCTGTCGTTTAACCTGCTGCGAATTCGGTTGCACATAATTCCTGCTGCGGAAAAAGCACGCTTTGATTTCAACGCTTGTAGGCGGAATGCACTGAAGACGCTTGGCCCAGCTAACCTCCAGAGCCGATAGACTCGACACTCGCGAGACGAGCGAACAGCAAACTCGCTCGTTTCGATTTTTTCTTATTATTCAAATAATCCGGATTCGATTTTCAAATCCGGATTTGGAGGTGTGGATATCCGGATATATAGTACGGATTGCATTCCCTAGACATCGTATGTTGGCGAAAAAGTCATAATTTGTAAAGCAAAAAAAACTATCAAAAGTTAAACATTCTCGCAAACTTTACTTCAATTCAATTAACTTCTATTAAATGTTTCATTTGTACTTCTAACATATCTATTGTAGACTGAATTGCATTACTTTGATCGTATTACGCTGTAAGCAAACTCCCTCTCTAAACAAGACCAGTTCTGTTTTCTTTGGAGAGGTAGCACGTACAATATTTGAGTGTTACAACTAGATATTAATAAATTTCACCTAATTCAAATATCACACTGTACTTAACTAATAATATGCAATAAAAATATCAATACCATTAAATCATGGTTTGATCAAAATGGATCTTCCTTAAACATACAAAAAACATATTTCTTACTACTTTCACTAACAAACATTGAAAATGACAACGAAATAAAACTTGTCATTCATAGTAATAATTGCATAAGCTTATTAAAAAAAGAATATCTCAAATACTTTGGTTGGTATAATAAGATACCAGAATACCAAATGAAAGCAAAATATAAACAACACGGTTAAAAGTATTCGCTAACATATTTATAAAGTTAATGGATACACTATCGTTTCATTTTCTAAATATTTTATACTATGCTGATGGAAAATTAAAAATAGAATATGGAATCTTAAGAAGGGGTGCATCTTTTAAAACTAACATTACACCCGTTAAAACTGCACAAGATATAATTATAAAAGTTATTCAAGAGAGACCAAGAGACTATCCAACTGTACAATGAATTTGACGTCTTGAAATAAGATAGTTTTTTAGAAGGAACGAAATTTATCAAATTTACAAAAATGATATACACTCACATTCATGTATATGTATGGACGTACATATAAACATCGTTTACCCATCCACATTTCATTCCATACAAGAAGTAATAACTGTTACAGTGCTACAAAGTTACACCGATATTCAGAAATGTGCCCTAAGGTCAGTTGAGTGACAAATCCAGAAAAAAGTTATTTAAAAGTTGTATGTAATATTAAAAAATGTAAATAGGGATTATTAATAAAAAAATAATTGAAGCCACTCACAGAAGGCCAAATTTTCATTCCAAAATGTAATACTGCGATCATGCAGATCACATTTCTTATTTATGTATTAAATGTTATAGTGAACTTCAAATTAATATTAAAAAAAACCCTTCACAAAATTAAAAAAAGCATATAATAAAGTTATATTTTCGAATAGACAATATTATTTTTATGTATTATATTTCATAGAGAACATGATTATATCTAAAGTGGACTTTACACTAACTTCGCCGACTTCCGTGGCGGCGAGCAGAGAAGTGAGTAATGTAAACGCGTCACTCGCGCCGACCATGCTCCTGCCATTGCCGCTGCCGGCGCGGCGCTCCTTCATTGGCGGTATCAGTATGAAGATGGGCGGATTTTCGGAACTTTACACGAGTGAGAGAGTTATATGGAATTCAAGAGACAAACACAGTCTACACAATTTATTGTAATTTTATAGGTCAAATGCGAAGTAAGTATAAAGCGGCAATGTAAACATATATCGCCTTCGACGCTACCACATAAATATTTTGGGAAGTAAATGTAGCATACTTACTTGTAGATTAAAAAAAAATTGTACCTATTTATATTATGTTGTTCTTACTTTGAGATCGAGAGTTGCTCCTTCACGGAGAAATACAACTGTCTCTTGAATTATTTTTGTAATAGCCTTAAGATGTAGTGTTGGTGCCTAATTGTATTATTATTTGAAAAAAAAACAGTTATGAAACCGAGTATAATTCATATACTTATTTAATTCGTCTTCTTTCACGTATTTTATAATCACAAATTCCCAGAATATGCTGGCCTTTGCGTTTTATATAAAAGAATTGAAGATCAATTAGATTTTACCAATATCGGCAAAACATACAAATTTTTAAATGATGGAATGTCAAAATACTTCGAAAGTAAAATTGCCTATAACACAGATATTCGTGGAGGTAATACGAAAAATGCAAACAGAAAAATGTAAACCAAATAGAGAGAAATAAAACATGTACGCAAAACTGCTTGTATTACAAAAGATTAAAGTAATACAATAATCAAATATACAAAAAAAACATTTATCAACATATTCAGGAAGGAATGCAGACGCCACATTAAATAATAAAATATTATATAATAGGTGAATATGCGCCTGGTTCATATAAGTTAAATGATAAATTGGTGTATTTATAGCTAAATAAAGGCATATAAATAAAAAATAAACGGTACCTATTAAAAGCAAGATAATAAATGAAACAAATATGTTGACAAAGGATCGCCTTGTAAGTGTATGTGCTCAAACGTATACTTACTGTGGAGTGTGTAGTTAAATGTATTATAATTGTCCTCCCTGCTGGAAAACAACGGACAGAGTAACGAACGAGGGAATACTACAAAGGATGAAGTCGGTAATTAAAGCTATCGAAAACAGAATAGAACAGATCGAAATAATTACTGAATATAATAACTAAGATAATACGTGAATGAAGAAGATTAGTAGGTACCTACTTAGTGTATAAGTGTGTGATATGTGTGTTTGATGGAGATGGATGCAAGAGATGGTGATCATTGAGATCAGAAGACGGAAGAATGCAAAATCGCCGGCGAAATTGTCTTGGCTTATGTCGTGTTATTCATCTGCGGTATTTTATTATTAGGTCCTTACATATGAAATTGGCGTTTAGTATGGGAGGAACATAAAGCCGATTTTTTTTTATTATAATATATTTATTTAATCAAAGTATGTACCATTGCTATCTATGCACTTTTGCCATCTCATAGGTAGTTCATCGATCCCTTTACTAAAAAAACCATTCGGACGGGAATCAATAAAATCTTTGAAGGCGGTTTGGACTGCCCCATCGGAGTTGAATTTTTTCCTTTGCAAGAAGTTATCCAAATTTCGAAAAAAATGGTAATCTGTTGGGGCAAGGTCCGGAGAGTACGGTGGATGTCTTAGACATTCCAATTGAAGCTCCTCTAATTTGGTAGCCGTCTATTGTGCAGTGTGTGGTCTAGCGTTATCATGAAGCAGCAGTGGCCTAGAGCGATTAACCAGCCTCGGTTGTTTAGCAGCTAGCTTTTCCATCATGGTTTGCAGTTGCTGACAATAGACATCTGCCGTAATCGTCTGGCCAGATTTAAGAAAGCTGTAGTGAACGACACCAGCACTAGTCCACCAAACGCTCACAAGTAACTTTTTTGGAGTCAATTTTCGCTTGGGGCATGGTTTGGCTGGTTCGGCAGGGTTCAGCCATTGCGATGAGCGCTTCCGATTATCGTACAGGATCCACTTTTCATCACAGGTAATGATTCGATTTAAAATCCCTTCATTATTATGCCGTTTGAGTAATGCAACGCAGCAGTCAACGCGCGTTTGTTGATTTGCTTCACTCAATTCGTGAGGTACCCACCTTTCAAGCTTTTTCACCTTACCAATTTGCTTCAAGTGGATTAAAACAGTTTTATCACTAACACCGCAGCCTGCAGCTAACTCGGATGTGGTTTGCGATGGATACGCTTCCACAATAGCCTTCAATTCTTCATTATCAACTTTGGTCTCCGACCGTCCACGGGGCTTGTTCTGCAGGTCGAAATTTCCAGAACGAAAACGTTGGAACCAAAAACGCACTATGTTTTCTTTTGCGGCACCGTCGCCATACACATCATTAATCCTTCGAGCCGTTTCTGCAGCACTGGTGCCACGGTGGAACTCTTACTCGTAAATAACGCGATATTTCAAGTTTTTCATTTTGTAAACTGAGTGACGCAGAGAAAAAAACAATTGAGGAAAAAACAAATGAATTATTATTTTCAAAACACAATTACATGAGTAAATAGCTGTATAAATTTGGATTTGGAATTCCTAACCAAAGAGAATATATTTGAGATCAAATTTGCCAGTACGGCAAATCGCCAATTTCATATGTAAAGACCTAATATTTTTGTTTTATTTTTAATGTGACTCTAACGTAATACTGGGTATAAATTACATAAAAAACAATATATTACTTATTTAAAACTCGGCCCATTATCCTAATTACTAGTGACTTCGGCCTCCTGTAGCAACTCGCATATATTTAAAGTACCGGTGTACGGAGATTCACCGCATTGCCAGGATCGTATGAGCGAAAGCTCCCATATCTGTCCTACTCTTACGTTGCCAAGTTGTCATTTTTTTCTCTAAGGGCCATCTCCGTGTCAAGTCAAGAGGCCAACAAAACTGCATTCACTGTCCCACTCCCACCAAACGCCATTTATTAGGTATTCAAAACAAAATATAGAATCCAAAATATAAAGGTTAATCAGAAAATAAAGCATATAGAAAAGTGATACATAAAATGAGTAGATATCAAAGAAAAATGTGAGGTACATAGTCATAAAAAGAAACATAAGAGATTCACTAAAATCACAATAAATTAGGATCAAATAAAAAAAAGGCGGCAAGGGGTGGGAAAGGGACATTTGAAATATCAATTCAAAATGGCGCAAGCAGAATTAAAAAATGAGTACTTACTAATTAGGTTCTAGAAATTCCTTCTATCCATTTTAAAATTCCTCCCAAAATCTTGTTACGATCTCCTTCGCTAATGGTCAGAACCCATATACATTCTCCTACATCGATTTCGAAAAAATCTAATCAATCAAAAACCTAATTAATTGAATTGGGCTAATAGTTAAATTGATTGATAAAATTATAGAAAGTCCTAAATTTTTATCAAAACCGTGATCATTTTCTAATAAATGATTTGAAAATTCAGAAAAACCATGATTTTTCAGACATCTCAAATGCTCTTTAACTCTTACATTGAAATTCCGACCGGTTTTTCCAATATAAAACGCTGTACAATATTTACACGTTTATAAACACCTGAATTGTTAAATATATTATCTCTATCTTTAGAATTTATGAGGAGTTTCCCTATATAATTATTTGTATAAAATGCAGGTCTAATATTTTTTGGTAGATAGTTTGAAATTTGATTCGAAAATTTATTAATATATAAAATTCTTCGCCAATAATTGTTATTATTATTAATATATATTTTTTTTAAATAGAGATGCGAACACGGAATACGTGTCACATCAATATTCTTACTATTTTCAAATTAAGCTAAACGCTTGTGCTATGAAAATAGGACTAACTTGATCTGGAGTGAGATTGAACTTTGAATCACGAGGCGAGAGTCCTAACCACAACACCAACAAGCTGAATTGTATAAAAATTAAAACTGATGATGAATAGGTATTTCTGAAACATGTAGGTATAATTAATCAAATAGATTTATACAAATAATACAATCAATATTTTTTTAAATGTCAATCTACAATGTTGCTGAATCAATTGAAAAAATAATAAATATTTCTTTATATTGCGGAAACAACGAAGAAAATGTTTAACAAAGATATGCATAGATATACATAGATATGCATTTAAGGGGGGGGTAAGGTTAATTCGTACAAAAAAAGGCATGTTTTTGTGAATTTTTTGTGACGACACAGTTAAAAATCTCTTTATTAAAACCAATGGTAGATTAAAGTATGACATTTGAAGAATATTGTGTCAAATTTTCAAGACGAAATATTAAAAAATACGGCAATGGCAGCAATTATTCGGACGTGTATCGGAAAAAAGTAGAATTGCGATGTCCATCATAACTTGGTGCTAGATCATCTGAAATCAAAAAATCAAAGTTCATTCGTTAGATAATAAGTTTTCCCAGGTAACGCTGGGAGGGTTTTTTGAAATTTCAATTTTTAAATTTTTTGGAACACTTTGAAGGGAAAAACGCGATTTTTTACGAAAAATATCGACTAATTTGGTATCAAAAAATAAAAATAAATAACAAATTTGAAAAAAGTCTCCAGCGTTACCTCGTAAATTATGTACAGAAATAGTGTTCAAAATTTCAAAAGGATCGGTGTAGTAGTTTTGAAGTTATGATGGACACCGACTTTGAAATCGTGAGATGTGGGGAAAACACTTTAAAGTTTTGCACACTGTAAAATTCAAAATAAAACTCAACACTTATTTTATACTTACACATAATCGTCGATGCCATGTTCACACAGCAAAGAGCTTTCATTATCAGCATCTTTTTGTCCTTGTCTACGCAAAACTCTTCCAATACAATACACGTCCGGTAGTCCTCAGGTGAGCGCGTCTCTTAGCTGCCAGAGCAGGTATAGAAAATCAGTCTGAGTATCGCTCAAATGTTCATAATTTCGTCAATTTTGCTCCGATTGACTTGAAATTTTGACCCAATATTCTTGCGATGTTATACATTCATTTAAAAAATTAAAAATAAAATGCAAAAAAAAAAGTTAAAAACCTTACCCTCCCCTTAACATAGATGTACATCAAAGCATGCAGTGAGAAAAAGAAGCATAAATTTTTCATAAGCATATATTTTGAATAGAAAGCCACATAAGAGATATTCCTATCACAATAATTAACATGCTATTCAGGTTTTAATATTTCGTAATATTCTGCCAGGTAAATATTTAATATCGATTTTTTTTCCGAATTATATGTAGGTTTAAATAAAAGTCATGTATCTCTTTCTGACTACAGGCCCCTGATGTTATACGAACACATCCATAATATGTATTAAGTTAAATACTAAAAAATAGAAAAATGTTTAAGGGAGATTTTTTAAACTTTTTTTGAATACTGAGCAATTCATATTTGTGGATACTGATGCTTTTGCTTCTTATTCCCTCATATGATCTCAAGTGGAGCATGTGTTGTTGCCATGTATAAAGTAAAGTATGTAGTGAAAATTGAAATAAGACAAAAATAAGAAAGGCGAAGAAATATTTTAATTTATTTTATTTTTTAAGAAACATACGTCACCAGGTCGTTAAATGACCCTAATAGATGGTCCTAGAGTGACATCAGAGAACAAAGTATGAATATTTTGAATATTATATAATTACACGATATACTTTTTACGATTAATTAATAGTAAATAATAAATAGGTAATTAAATATAGTAAATTAAATTTTAAATAGGTATATACTTCGATTTTAATTTGGTTTGTGTAATTTCTCCTATATTAAAAATAAAATAAATGAGCATATAGGTAAATCTATAATCATTGTTTACATTGAAATTAATATAAACGTGCGATATTTTAATATGGGTCTTGAATCTTAAAAATCAGAAAAATCTTGAAAGTTCTGCCAAAAACATGGGTCTCACATGTAATACATGGCCGTAGGATGCGCCCAACAAATCCCAACTCTCTCGTGTGGAAGTCAAAATTTTGAAACAGTACCAAGATTTAAATACCTAGGATCCCAGATAACAAGCAACAATATACTACAGAAGAGATCCAGAAACGCATAGTGAGCGCAAATCGCTGCTTTTTCCGCCTACAAAAGCAGATAAAATCCAGACTGCTGTCCAGAAATACCAAGTTATTACTGTACAAAACGCTTATTAGGCCAGTGCTCACGTACGCAGTTGAGACGTGGGTACTAACTAAGAGGAATGAGCGAGCACTGGACGTTTATGAAAGGAAAATTTTGAGGCGTATCTTCGGACCGGTTCTAGAAAATGGACTTTGGCGCAGATGTTACAACAATGAGCTCTATATTCCATTTGGAACCAAACGTCACAAAATTTATAAAACTGGAAGACTTCGGTGGCTGGGTCACGTTGAGCGAATGTCCGAGCATCAAGCACCAAAGTCCCTGCTGAACTCAAGGCCAATAGGGCGAAGGAGCTTAGGAAGGCCAAAATTAAGATGGAGTGACAACGTCCTCAAAGACATACCTGCCTTGGAGCTTCGGAACTGGAGAGAGCTGGCACTAAACCGAGATGAGTGGAGGAAGATTATTGAGGAGGCCAAGACCCACCTAGGGTTGTAGTGCCAAGAGTGATGATGATGATGATTTTAACATAAAATTAAAATGAATAGAGTTTGTACTTTTCTTATAAGTTATGTTATTGCAAGTCTCTTACATTTCCTCAGTATACTATGGATTTAACGATTTTTATTTAAATAAACAATTATTACTTGGACGATATAGCATGGTAGGGTTGGCTGTTTTCAAAAATATGTTTGGGTAAAGTACCACGTACTACTTTCAAATTCACAGTGATGGCGGTGGCGCATTTTGGCAGACATTTTGAGAATTTTCATGGAAAGTGTTGTTCTTCTTAAGTTTTCGCGGAATGTGTTGTTTTTTCATCTCGGATGAATTCGCTAATGTAATAAGCGAGTACATGGTACGCCGAGGGACGTCAATTAGTTTCTCACCCGCCGAGTTTCACGCTTTTACCGAACCTCCTATTATTCTCCAATAAATATTTTGTGGATCGTAAATTCTTTCTCGTTTACCGAATAATATTCGGGGAAAGCAAGAGGGAAGTATTCCGCCTTGTGAATGCTTAACCTTGTTAGCGGGCGCGAGCCTTGTTTGTGTTCCTGCGCCCCCCCCCCATCTACCCCCGTCAGCCTGTTGAGCCGCTAGAGCCTCCAAAAATTATAAGTTACGTAATCCGTATTTGTATAATCTGTCAGGAGTCAGCCTGGCCTTCCATCCCTTGTTGGACTTCCGAGTTACGCTAAATAAGGATAAGTCTTCGTCTTTTCTGATAATATTTTTGCTCGCGATAGAAAAAAGTGAGTAGGGAATGCAATCCCGATCCCGCGAGATCTAAAGGCATTTTTATTTATTTATTTACTTATTTAACGTCCTTATGGGCTTTTACAAATATAGAAATATCATAAGACAGATAAAATAATAATTCGGATAAAAGGTACAAATAATAATAGTTAAAAGGTAAAATAATAATACAGAATAATTTATTATCCATTTCCATTTCGTTGAGATGCAAAGAATCGTATCAGCTTTGTCCTAAACACAGTTATATTATCAGCAAAAATGTCAGCCACCTCTGCATGTTCATTCCCTAACGAGTGTAACTGGGAATTACAGAGTTTGCTAATGCATTAGTTCTGACATTTCCACTATAATAGAATAATGCACTGTGTCTTGATGACGTTAATGGGGCATATAAGTCGATCAGACTAATTTTACTAGATCAATCGCGAACCGAAAAATCGGACGAGATTATCGGGATTGTCGGGATTGATCAACATTTTTTATGTTTTGTATGTTTAATTGTGTATGTCTACAGAGCTTTTAATAAGTACTTAAAACTTATGTTCATGTCACATTCAAATAATGAAAATTGCTTTGAATAATATTTGCTGTATTTTATCAACCTAACATAGTAATAAAAACTACTACTAGTTTTTGCTCTACTACATTAACTGATTGATGCTTGGAAAAACGCCTACAAAAACTTTAATGCAATGATTAATAATGAACATTTTAATAAAATTACTGATATGAAAATGCAAGGCATTTATTGCTCTTCAGCTCTATAAACAAAAAAAACACAAAAGTATTCGGGATCCCGATCCGTAGCGATCCTGCGGGATTGGAAATTCTAATCTCGAGGGATCCCGAAAGGGAAATCCCGACTCGGGATTGAATTCCCTAGCCGTGAGGCCCAATAACTGTAGCGAAATACAACACAAGAATGTCCAGGCTTCAGAAAATCGTTCAGGTGTATTTATATTCGGATTACTGGGAATTGAGCCCAGGGCCATCCTCAAATGTACCTGATCCGTTTGAGGATGGCCCTGTTAAAAGCCGCAACAACCGTAGAACGTGTATGAGAAGATGTATGAATGTGGCCGAAGCAAAAGTGGTGTGCCAGGATAGAAGAGTGTGGCGTTCAATCCTCTTTGCCTACCCCTGCGGGGAAACGGCGTGATGGTTAGTTAGTTAGAGCCCAGAATCCTCAGTATGAGAAGCCAGTGTCGTAGTCACTGGACTACGAGAGCCGCCGCGTTGAATAGGTAGAAGTCTTGTGTCTGTGGCACGTTCTTCTTGAGATATAGACTGGTCCAATAGGAGCTAGAACTAGCGGTGTGGCTATCACCAACCACTTGCCACGCCCACATAACTGCGTCACAGTCAATAAAAATTAAATTAGAAAGATACCAGAAAAGAAATTCTCTTAAAGTTCTTGAGTAGAAGACATTTGAATCATCAAATACCTCTCCTACGTCCATTAAAACTTAGAAGAGAATACTCCGACATAATGTTATTAGTAAAATTAATCTCTGGCAAAATCAACTGACCATATCTACTGGAAAAGATTAGCATCAGGATCCCCAAGTATTCAACACGACAGTCGCATCCTTTCTCAATTCCGAGACACCATACGAGATCGCTAGGGAACTCCTTAATTTTACGAGCGAGTAGGTCCTGTAACGAGCTAACGAACCGCACAAGCATTGATATTTTCAATGCGAATTCAAGTATTATTAAGAATGCGATGTTTGGGAGAGTGTTCGAAAAATCGTTTGTTTTAAAAACTAGTGTTGTTTTAAAAACTAATTTAAAAATTGTTTTCATACTTTGTTTATTTCACTTTTCTCTTGATTTATTGCTTTTATTACTGTTTTCATACTTTGTTTATTTCACTTTTCTCTTGATTTATTTCTTATATAATTGGTTAGATTAGCGTTAAGATCTAAAATTACATTGATATATTAAGCCGTTCATAATTGAGCTCCAGTAGGATATTTCAAGATGTTTCTTTGATTTATTGTACTGTGAACTTGTGAATACTCTAAATAAATAAATAAATAAATTCAATCTCGTTTTTACAAAAATTAGAGATTTTGACGTGAATCTTTGGGGTATAATAATATATAGGTTTTTCTTTGGTTCATTTGTCTTTTCCCATCTACCTAGCTTTGGAAGTCGTGGGCGGTTCACGGTAACATCACAAGCACAAGATCTGAGAAATAAAAATAACAGACAGTATCAACTTGCTGCATAGGCAAGTTTACTACCTCCAAAGACAAAACGTAGAAAAATCACATCACTCCTCACATCGCTGAATGATGAATATTGTAGCGACTCTACATCCGAGTCAGATAGAATATTTTTATCATTAAATTATATCTTAGTATTTGTGACATGTTTAATTAAAAGATTGTATTTTTCAATGTTTGGCCAATTCATTTTTTTACCGTATACATTCCATAAGTTGCCAATAAATGCATAAAACGGCACGTTCATATTTGCTTATTAGGAATAAAATCCCCTTAGAATACAAAATTATTATGAATATAATTGAACGAATTAACTTTGTTTATCACCACTTAATTTTTGGTAAAACCAACCGGTTTCAGAAACAACGTTCCTTCGTCAGGGTATACTTAATACTAATTAAACTTTACAAAATTATGAACAATCATACCTCAGTGTCAAGTGTCCAAATGGGGGTAAATAGTGGGGGGTGCGAAAGAAACAGGTGATAGAGTGAAAGGGAACATATTCAAGATACAACTGTAAGTTAGACCTACCTTGAATATGTTCCCTTTCACCCTATCACCTGTTTCTTTACACCTAACATACAACTCTCGCCTCATCCACATTCATACATCTTCGCATGCAAGCTCGCGAATAAAAATGTTTTAATAAATAATTGCACAGACTTGATTTATAAAAAATATTTTAAATAATTACTAGGCAGACATTCCAGATGAACGGCAATTTTTTTTTAGTATATCTCCATCATTTATACAAATTATTTGACAAATTGATTCGTTTATCTCAGAATTTACTAAACGGCAAATAAGATTTATTACATATACAGCGACGAAATACTACATATGGGGCTTAACAAACGCGAACCATTTTAATATTATGTTCCGTGATTTTCATGGGTGTGCGGCTAGTTCATATTATACATAAAAAAGTCAAATTTATTATCAAGTGACATTAGATTTTTATTATTGCAAATGCATTCTGACTTGCAAAGCTTACTTGCAAGGTTAATTATAAATTATAATTGCGTATGTTGTTATTGTAAACAATCTGATAGATTTACATATTTGTATCGAAAAAAAATTCTCCGGAGGAAATTGAGTTTTCACTCGTCCTTTTTGTTGAATTACCTTTATAAAATAAAAAAAAAGATTTTATTATTTGTTTTGATCTACTCTTATTAATTAATTACACCTACATGTTTCGGATAAACTTTTCCATGGTCAGGGTGTTTTATAAATATTAAAATATCAAAATGAGTGATGTCTTTTGTTTTTTGGTTATCTAAATTATTTAAAAAAATATTTTTAAATATTATTGCTGAAGTTCTTGATTTAAAAAAATATTGGAAAATATTTAGAGATAAACGAGTAGTTAAATTTAATTGATTATTATTAATTTTTTAATTACTTTTACATGATTTACTAATTTCTAATGATTCTAAATTATTCAATTTCAGATCAAAATTTTTTATGTGTAAAATAGAAAGTCCTAAACTTTTTTCAAAACCTTTATCATTTTCTAATAAATGATTTGCAAAGTCAGAAAAACCATGATTATTCAGACATCTTAAATGCTCTCTAACTCTTAAATTAAAATTTCGACCGGTTTTTCTAATATAAAACACTACAATATTTGCACGAAAGTTTATAAACACCTGAATTGTTGTCCCTATATTATTATTTGTATAAAATAATATATAATAATAATAATGAGGAGTTTCCCTATATTATCATTTGTGTAAAATAATAAATAATAAAACAATTTTTTTTAAACATCATTCTACCAAGTTGCTCAACCAATTGAAAAAAAAGTACAATTTCATACCTCATATATTTCTTTACTTATACCTACTGCGTTTTACAATGAAGAATTGTTAATTTACGAAAGAATAGTGCAATAAATATTCAATTTCTTAAAAAGTGGAGGCAAGGTATAGTAATTAATTAAAACAATGCAAGAAAGAAAATCTATACGTACTTAATACAAAACACAAGGAAAAAAATTAAAAATTCAACAGACAAGGTAAGTAAAATAAAATTATGAATTATATTTAAGTCACAGATACCTATCTTAAATAATATGTATTACATATCTAAAATATATTTTTTCTTACATGTAGGTATATTTAAAAAAAATGCAATATCAGAATATTAAAAATATCTTTAGGCCGGTCGCACTTTGGATACAAATTATTTCGTACGTATTCGTACGATTATTTTCATACGTATTGAGCGCGCACACTGATTGCGTCTTGCGTTGGTCACGATTAGTTATTTTTCGCATTTCTCCAATAATAATCTGTACCTTCTGGAAAACTCTTATTACTCGTAGGCCGCTACGGCGTCGTCGGCATCGTAGAACCAAATGGGTGAGCGAAATATAATATACTAAAAGGGATAATTTGGTAAATTCCATCATATTATGGTAGAATTAAATAATGACAAATTTCATGACTATCTATCTAATAAATTCACAAATGCTGGGGAGAATCAAAGTGCAACGAGAGCTCATAACATCGGAGAAATATTTAAAAGTTTTTTTGTTCGAAGTACATAATTATACCTCACCTTCATTAAACCAAATTATTTAACTTACAGGTATTTTTAGTTCTTTAGAGATTCTCCGCCATGACCTGCGCTGATGGTCACGCAGTTGAATCGCTTTGGTCCCACAAATATTGATGGTCATGTATCAAATTGACAAAATTTTCAATATTCATCGTACGAAATCCCAAAAATTTCCGAACAAATCCGGATCGTATCGGACGTCGCATCTATACGTGCGTACATGCACTACTAAATCGTGTAGTGTGCAGTGTTCAATACTACTTCGAAGGTTAGGAATGTACTTGCGTATTTGTACGTATACGTACTACTCAATTTCGTACGAAAACGCATGCAGTGTGCGTCCGGCGTCTTCGTCTAATATCTGCCTCAATAATCGAAATGCTGGTGTAGGGATATTGTATATACCTATATGTAGGTAAAATTATGCCTTAAAATGGTGGCATTCTCGGGAAGATGAATTCATTTTCGGGAATGGTGAAGCTTGTGACCTCGGAGAGGAAAGGTGATAAATCATTATCACGGAATAATATGACGCGGAGCCGGCGCTCGGGGAAGTAATGAAAGGAGTAGTGGCAAACCGCTTCATTAGCCACGATTTCATTGAGATAAATGGAGGCACCGGGCCCCCAGCAGCCGAGGTACACATTGAGATTAACAAGAACTTCAACAAAATAAAGATATAACATTTTGCAATCGGCCATTTGATGTCACGTCTAAGTAATCACCGTGTCTCTTGAACTGTTGTCCTTAGACACAATGCAATGGTGCTTGACGTTGCCTATGACAAAAGGACCAAAGCGATTCAACTGCGTGACCATCAGCGCAGGCCATGGCGGGCGTTTTCGCGCGAAATTAAAAATTGATAGATTAAAATGCAATTAGGCGTTTTTTATCTATAAAATGACGTTATTTTACATTTGTTATGTTAAGTTCTAGGCCGTTTACTTTACACCAATTGTCAAAGGAGTCAATATCAGATTGAAGGAGTAGGCAGGGTAGTGTTAGTTATTTTAAGAATCTTATTATCGTCAGCAATGAGCCAAAAGCGAGTACATGTGAATACATTTACAACATATTCTGGTTTGTGTCTTGTGGTGAGATTGACTTTGAAGCGCCGGATATCATGATGTTTTTAACGACTCCGATAAGGTATTGCCACGTAACACATAAACACAGAAACACCAATCTTTCGACACGGTATTACTAGCCAATACTTGATACACACTGACAACGTTCTCACTCTGCTTTCGACACACATTTGTCAACACATCAGTCCTGATGATGGACCCTGCAATGAAAGGTTGTGTAATAACACGACATAATACACCAGAAGATTCTGAATGGCCGTGAAAACCTAAAAACATTAATTTACTACATAGTTTATAAATAAATTGAAGAGAAGAGGTGCCAGATGGGCACCTTGAGGCACGCCCAATGTGACTTCGATTGCATTGTATGTCAGTTTGCACGTATTGCATGCATTTAGTAAGCCCTTTAGTGTGCCCTTAGAATCTTTAATATCACCAGGCACCGTGTGCATATTTATATGTATGTAGACAGATCGGAAGGACACAATAAAATATTTATTTTATCCCTGTAAGATTTTGCACGCGTCCTTTAGTACCATGGCGAAAATCAAACAATACCTGCAATATTATTATCTGCCGACTGGAAAAATAAACACATGCAAATGGCGCCCGCTGCAGCCGGGCGCGCCAATTAATCCCGCGCATTTTGTTAGTAAATGCAATCCCGCGCTTTGTGCTCGCCGAGTCAATCAGTCGGCTGATCGATAGTCCCCGCGAGTTTTCAGAGACGCGATGCTGGGCGGCGGCCAGGCGCCGAGCCCCGCGCCTCGCTTACAAACAAAAAATATTTCGACAAATAAATACTCCTGACATTAATGAGCGAAGCACTCGACGCATGAAGATTCCCCACGGCTGGAGTTGTTCCAAAAAATGTGCTGGTCACGCGTATCGTTTTCGTTCTGTTCGTCTCGCGAGGGAGGGTCCTCCAGCCGCCAACAAAGCGTGGAACAATGAACAAGTTACTTTTATTTATGCCTACACCCTTAGGGCGTTTACACGGAAGATATTAGTTAACATAAATAATGGTGCAATCAAAAGACATTATAATAAGATATAATAAAAAATGAATGTTTAAAAACATAAAAGATAAGATAAAAATTAAGATCACAGGTACCTAACTAATGCAATGCTATTAATCTATATAAATAAAAATGTAAAAAAGACATTTAAGAATAAATTAAATAATATGTTTTAAACCACTTTATTGCTGTATATTTGTCAACTAGTTTCGGTTGGACTCAACCTTCTTCAGGACAATTATAATATAGACTAATCTAGGTACAGAAATTTATAAAGGAGGAAAGAAAAAGAGAGAGGGACAGAGTGTTACAACTAGGTGGGGGGAGGAGTTAATTGAAGATAGAGGGAACAGCTTTAAAATCGGACTATTAGATAAATTTATTTGTTTATTTATTATTTGACTATTACTATTGATAGCTTTATTAATTTCTAATGATTCTAGATTGTTAAGTCGCAAACCTAGTCCGTTTTTGTGTAAATTTTTGGCCTTGTATTATTATCAAACCTACACTTGTTAAGCATTTAATGTGTTCTTTTATTCTAATATTTACGTTTCTCGATGTTTTACCAATATAGAAAGCTGGGCAATCATTGCAGCTAAGTTTATAAATACCAGAATGGTTTAATATATTTTCTTTGTCTTTACAGTTACTTAATAATTTGCCTAAATTGTTACTGGTGTAAATCGTTGGCTTTATCTCTTTAGGGAGTTTAGTCGTGCTTAATATTGAAAAATTATTTATGAAAAGAATTCTACGCCATCGAGGTGTTGGAATATTACTTTTGATAGTTGAAGGAGTGTTATAAATAAATTTATTAGACGAAATTTGACGGAGTTTTTTGAAACAATTCTATCAATCAAATCGGGGTCATATCCATTGTTAAAAGCTCTCATTTTAATAGTAGAAAGTTCAATGGAAAAGTTTAATTCTTAAAAGTTTAAATTTTTTCTTAAATGTCTTATAATGTCAAGCCACAAAGTGTTTTCTTGCTTTGAAAAGTTATAATGAAAATGTTCGTTTGTACAAAATCGACTATCTCTGATAGATCTTCACCTTTGAAATTTTGGCACAACAAGTTCCTAAGATGCATTTAATTAAAAAAAAACAGTACATACGTTATACACAAATATAATGTAGGTACCTACTCGTATCATCTCGGTTTGCTTAAGGACAACTTTTCACAGATTGAAATTTGAGGTATATTGTGTATTGTGTATTTCATACTCTCAAGCCCACACTAAAAGTTGATTTATTTTCAATATCGTTATTATCTAAATACTTTACGATTTTTTATAACGAAAATATTGTTTGAGACAAAGTGATGTGAATAAAAATGGTTAATTTTCTTAGGTTATTTTGAGACAAGCTGAGATATTTTCTTTAAGTAAGCAGTTTTCTGGCATACTGAATACAAACATAATATTTGGGATCTTTTTAATAATACCTTTATTAAAAATCTTAATTATACCAAATGCCAAATGATGCAGTTTATGAAGTACAATAGTATATTCGCATAAAGGTACTATATAAAGTATAGTTTTAAAATATATTTTACATAGTTTATAATGCCTGATAAAGTAAATAATAAAATTTTACGCTATTGTTAAAATGCTAAAAGATGAATTAGTACTGAAAATAACAGCTTACTTAAATACTCTATTTCAACTGGAAATAATCATTTTTCTCCTCTTAATGAAATATATATATATCATACAATAATCATGTTTTATAGAATTGTATCTGCAAAACCTAAAACATATTTCAATTAGTAGTAAGGCAGGTTTATATGTATTATACATTGGTTTGGCCAAAAGTGGATTACGTGTTTGAAATTGAAATTTCGCTGGGAATCTTGCTTGAATATTGAATGCGAATCGAGAATTGTTGAGCTGCGGGTATCCGGTGAGGGTTGGAACTGAGAACGGGAGGGAAGTACACCCTTCGCGATAAAAAGCCTTTTTATCTCTCGAGAAAGATGAATTTTGGGATTGGTAAAATTCATCGGATCCGATTTATAAGCGTCGATGAACTATTATTGGCGAAATCGTTATTAAATTCAGCATCTGTTTTATTTTAAGAAGAACTGCGGAAACATTGGATAAAAATTTCTCCACAAAATTGAATACAATATTTTAAAGAAATTAATTATTTAAAGTATATTTAGTTTTGTTGGTTTCTGAAGTTTAATCTTTCGATTCCTCTCAAGAATGGCTCATTAAAGGTGAGACAGTGTCATGTGATCGTCGGTCGAGATTTTGATTGACTGTACAGTTTTTGACTAATGAAAAATGTTTCTAAGCAACTTGACGTCGGATTTGAATATTTAGTAACTATATTTGTTTATATAATTAATAATTTTTTTTTTATAAAAACAAGTTTTTATTGTACTCCCTTTCTCATTTACTAGTGGAAACTGGTTTGGCGCTTAACCTACGCGTTGGGCTTCGGTCGGGCGACGCTAAGAAAGGGAGTAATAAAAAAATTCCAAAAACCCAAAATTATACTACAATCAGGTTTAGTGTCTACCAGATGCGTCGCGGTCTCTTCATACAACTGACTAAGTTGTATGAAAAAACCATAAAAAATTTCTAAAAATCCAAAATTATACTATAATTATTAATTTTTTTTAACGAAAATTTGATAGATCTTCTTGATCGTCGCCACGAGTCTGCTTGCAAAGTTTCAGCTCGATTGGATCACGGAAAAAGGATTAAAAATCGATACAAAGTTTTTTCCTCAGACAAGCAACCAGACGCTACGAGTTGAAAGAGGGAGTAATGAACTTTATTTTCACCACTTATGTATTGAAAAATACGAACATGTTTAAGAGCCCATGGCTTCTTCGTTAGGATACAATTGTATATTAACAAATAAAATAAAATAATCGAAGTAGACAGTCAAAATATAAAAATTATGTATGGAAAATGAATAATAATAATGTACCTACTAACATGAAAACAAATTTAAAAAATAATTACATATTTGTAAAAAGGTTTGTTATTTACATAAAAACAATACACGCAAAAAAATGTGTATTACTGAGGAGCTTCGAATCAAACTCGAGTTCTAAATATATTGAATAATGTAAAAACTGCTGCGTTAACTCAACATATAATGAAATATCTTAATATTTTAATGAAGGTTACAAAAATATGTCAAATAATGTTGACAGTAAAACACCTCCGTATTAGTTTGGTAACATTTTCTCCTGTTAAAAAGCGAGTTATAATATACATTATTTTTCTGGAATTTTCGTTAACTGGCTTCAGAACTCAATTCAATATTCCTATATTTTTACTACTTAGATTTACGCTTTGTCGACGCGCGTTCAGTATCAAATGTAACTATTATTTAATGTCTTGCTTGATTATACATATTCGAGGGTGTATCTACATATTTCATATTATGAGTATAAAACACAATAATTTAATGAAATCATGTGATCACTATAGACAGTAAGATTAAAAATATAGAGGTATCGTTACCAGGTGTAAATTCTATATATATATATATATATAGATATAAGATATATATTATATATTATATATATATTATATAGATATAGATACAGATATATATATATATAGATATATATGTATATATATATTATATATATATATATATATATATACATATACAACGATAATTTTTTTAATAATGTGTTGTTCTTATGATGGAATTAGTGAACATTGCGTTGTGTAGAGTGATCATTTAAGCAAGCTCATACAGATTGTAAACCCCGGGCCATCGTTTAAAAGACTCCCATACACGTTTCTCATATAAATATATTCGTCGCTGTGAGATTTATGTAATTTATCTTAATTAAATATAATAGGTGTACCCATAAGTAATCAATTATTTTTGGTGTGGAATGTTTGCTTCAGTCAAGCTCAGTAAAGTGAACGTGTAGAAACGTGTTTTATACGCAATATTATAATCCGTGGTCTTGTGACCCGTGACAATTAAATTAATTTTTTTTTATTACTCTGTTGTAAAATGGCGGACAATCAACTAACTGAAGAACATTTACGTCATTGCATGCTGTTTCATTTTCTATCGGGTGTTAATGCAACGGTTGCAACAAAGAAAATTTGTGAAGGGTGCGGAGACGTATTGAAAGTAAATAAGTGCCAACGTTGGTTTAGAAATTTTTCCGATGGTGATTTTGACTTGTCTGATAGCGATCGAAGTGGGCGTCCGGTAGGGTTAATAATGACGCTTTAAAAATACCTAGAAGCATATTTTTCTTAAAAGTCTACCAACAAGACGGTAAAACGTCCTAGATAACGATGGAGATTAAATCGATTAAAAATAAAATTAAATGTAGTTAAATTCTTTTTTGTTGCCACTTAAATAATTTATTACTTATGGGTACACCTAATAGTTTAATGTGGTGCATGTCATTGGTATATGATTCTGTAACTTATTCATTGTAATCTAAAAAGCTTGTTTGCGTGTACTGTATCACACCAATGTATGTACATATACAGGGTTATTTGGAAAACATTAATAACCTCGCAGGACTATATTCCTGCCTTGCTTATGAGTCATTATGACCTAATATCAATAGTTATTGAGATTTGCGACATCAAATTTTGCATTTTTTTCAATATTTCTTATTTATTTTTTGTAAAACGTTGGACTATCATTACAGTAACTTATATCGATTACGAAAAATTCATTCGATTCAATACATGTTAAATAAAATGATAAAAACTCCTATTGGAATGTTTTCCAATTGGAATTCGAAGGTTTTTATTTTTTTATTTGACTTGTATTAAAGGGAATGAATTTTTCATCTTCGATATAAGTTACTGTAACGATATTCCAACGTTTCACAAAAAATAAGTCAGAAATATTGAAAAAAAAAATGCAAACTTTGATGTCGCATATCTCCATAGCTATTGATATTAGGTCATGATAGCTTGAACATTTTCGACTCATAATCAAGGCAGGAATATAGTCCTGCGAAGTTATTAATGTTTTCCAAATAACCCTTTATATATATATAAAATTGACGGAAATCGAAACTGTAATCCCGTAACACCGGGTTTACGGGTTCTGATTAGGTTATGAATTGGGGTGTCGAGTTTTCATTTACCGTGTTCAACTCGTCTAACAGTCACGGCTTCTATTGTCCGCGGCTCCCTTTGTGCGGGTCATCAATGAAAGTGTTTCGTCTCTCTCCCTCAGGCCGCGCTCCCTGTCCATCACGCGCAGGCTGTGCAAGGGGAGACGGAGCAGAGACGACAACCAGCTGTACCGCTCCAACAGCTTCAGGTTCGAGAGGTTCGAGAGGCAGGAGGCGTCGGCTCCGCCTCTGTCGGCCGCCAGCACCTGCAGGAGAGGAGAAAGCCAGGTAAGTCTCACTAAACTCGCTGGTCTCACTGTGTTGTATAATGCCTAGGCTCTTCGGAATGCAAGTTGAATATTTAATAAAAATATTTATAAAAAAAAAATATATTTATAAAAAAAATATATTTTTTTTTATAAATATTGGGTCAATGGGTTTCCAATTAGCAATCTAAATAACTGCTTTCACTAACATTGCACTTGATACTTTGTAGATACATAATTATTACCTTATGAAAACAAATATTATTGACAACTTAAAAAAAATCGTGTAATTGTGTTCTATAACGCCACTCTGGGACAGGCGTAGCCTAGTAGAGTGATACAATCCATCAATCGAACAAAAAAAAAGAAACAATAAATTATTATATTGATGGATTTTTCTTTCTCAACAATTTTTTTTTAACCTTATATTGAGCACTTATACTTTTATAGTTAAATTATTATTAAGTACCTATATATTGTAAACAAGGATTTTTTGAAATAAATAAATATAACTCGTGAGTAGGAGAGGAGTATTAATTAGTACCTACATTTAAAACATATTTAACAATAGGTATGTAGGTACCTACATACAAGAGAAAAAACTAATATGCAATAATCATAATGCAATTTTGTGAGACAAAAGTAAAAATAAACTAAAAATAAGAAGCATAATATATAAAAGTGCGCAATTATTATTTAAAAATTAATATAGTAAAGAGAAGCATAATGAAAAATTTTAAGCAAAGATATATAACGGTATACAGTAAAGATCTATTATTAAAGAAATATTTAAGTGAATTATATATTATTAAAATATATTCATAATTAAGTAAAAAGAAAGTAAATTGATTACACATACCTGAATCAGATACGTCCTTCTTCGTACAAGTACAGGACACACAAAGCCGCGGTACGAATAATGTTTTCTTAAGGGAGGGGTAAGGTTAATTCGTACAAAAAAAGCATATTTTTGTGAATTTTTTGTGACGACACTGTTAAAATCTCTTTATTAAAACCAATGGTACATTAAAGTATGACATTTGAAGAATACTGTGTAAAATTTTCAAGAAGAAATATTAAAAAATACGGCAATGGCAGCAATTATTCGGATGTGTCTCGGAAAAAAGTAGAATTGCGGTGTCCATCATAACTTTTTTGAAATTTCAATTTTTCAATTTTTTGGAACACTTTGAAGGGAAAAACGCGATTTTTTGCGAAAAATATCGACTAATTTGTTATTAAAAAATAAAAATTAATAACAAATTTGAAAAAAGTCTCCAGCGTTACCTCGTAAATTATGTACAAAAATAGTGTTCAAAATTTCAAAAGGATCGGTGCAGTAGTTTTGAAGTTATGATGGACACCGACTTTGAAAACGTGAGATGTGGGGAAAACGCTTTAAAGTTTTGCACACTGTAAAATTCAAAATAAAACTCAACACTTATTTTATACTTACACATAATCGTCGATGCCATGTTCACACAGCAAAGAGCTTTCATCATCAGCATCTTTTTGTCCTTGTCTACGCAAAACTCTTCCAATACAATAGCACGTCCGGTAGTCCTCAGGTGAGCGCGTATCTTAGCTGCCCGAGCAGGTATAGTAAATCAGTCTGAGTATCGCTCAAATGTTCATAATTTCGTCAATTTTGTTCCGATTGACTTGAAATTTTGACATAATATTCTTGCGATGTTATACATTCATTTAAAAAATTAAAAATAAAATGCAAAAAAAAAAGTTAAAAACCTTACCCCCCCCTTAATTTGGTATAGCTGATTACAGTGAATCAAAATTCAAGACATCGCAGGCATCTGAGGCACTCAAAAACCTTATTTGAAACATGTCACAGACCTTTACATATTTATTAGACCATAACCATCTTTTGGCATTCTTTTGATATTAATAAGGGTTTACAAATTCCACATACAAATTATACAGAATTACTAACTAACTAACTAACCATCACGCCGTTTCCCCGCAGGGGTAGGCAGAGACGATTGAACGCCACACTCTGGGACACCACTTTTGCTTCGGCCACATTCATACATCTTCTCATACATACATACATGTTGTTGCGGCTTTTAATGGGGCCATCCTCAAACACTTGTTGTATCTGGTCATGCCAGGTCTTTCGCGGACGCCCTCTATTCCTGTTGCCTTCGTTCATACGTTCTACATGACCAAACCATCTCAGTACTCCTTTCTTTATTCTATCTACCACACTACAGCCAGCATTGCATTCACGTCTAATTTGTTCATTCCTTACTCTATTGACCAAAGATTTTCCACACAAGCGTCTTGGTGACCACATTTCTACCGCATTCAGTCTACTTTCATTCCTCTTTTGCCAATTCTAGGCTTCACTTCCATACATTAGGGTCGGCACTAGAACGCCATTATGTACCGCTAGTCTTGCGTCCTTTGACAGATTCTTATTGGCCATAATTGCCATTAACTTTGTTTCCCGCAGTCACTCTCCTTTCGATATCATTCTAAGCCTTGCCGGCTCTCCTAAATAGAATACAGTTTGATAAATTAGAAATTTTGGAAATAAGAAAAAGCGTTAATAGTAAATTGAATATTATAAATAACCAGGTCCTTTTTACAAATAGTTATCTTTTAATTTTATTTTCATGTTAAGTAGGTAATTTATTATTATTCATTTTCCGTGTATGTAACTTTTTTAATATTTTGTCTGTCTATACTTCGGTTTTTGAATTTAATTTTTGTTAGTATACAATTATATATTGACGATGGGGCCATAGGCCTTGAAACATGTCGATATTTTCAATATAAAAAAGTGGTGAAAAGTAAGTTTATTTTATTAATTATATTAATAATGTTATAACAACATTATTTTACTATTTCTGAAGAAGATACTTTACATATTTATTTATTTCAATATACGGCACAGAAGTGCCTTTTACATAATAATATATACAAGAAATCCAAAGAGTAGAACAGCAAGAAATTACAGAATTGACATAGTACAGATAGTTGTTTAAAGTTATAATAGTAATTTAGAAAAAGGGGGTGTGAAGTATATAAGATAAAACATAATTTAGAAAAAGGAGACGTGAAATATATACAAGGTTAGACAAATAGTTATAATAATTTGTTTGTGATTGCATTGTAAATTCAGGATGGCAGGGTGTAGAGCTTTCAGTAGCGAATATATTGTGCTAAACTGGATTTATATTGAAAATATGTAAAGAAAACAAGCTCACAGAAAATCAAGAATACTTTAACTTATGGGAAATGGAAGACAAATCATAACACCTAAATTTAAAACAACCCAAATGCAGAATACTACAATAATCTTCCTATCGAGATACGCCGTATTAATAAGCTTTGAGAACAAATTACAAAAATTAAAGCATTCTTCAAATCCAAATTAAATTCATAAATCGTTTAAACTTACGGCTTTTTTTTTTTAGATATTATTCATTATATTTACAGCTATTATTCATTATCTAATTATCTTTTGTTACTACCCGCATTATCTATTATCAAACATTTTTTATTTATTTTTTATTTATTTAATTTATGGTACAAATACAGTTCTTATATATACATATCAGATTAAACATTTTTTTTTAAAACTTGGTAGTCATGTAGACCTCATCAGTAAAGAGAAGCTCTTGAGTCTGATGAGGGAGCCACAGTTCTTATTCCTTATTATAATATATAGGTACATAGTATTTACAAGTTATTTATTAATACAGTAAAAAAGGTAAATTGATAATGAAAGTATTAGAGTTATTTTGAAAAAAGTTATAGGTTTAAATGATTTGTGAATTTAAGTTTGATTTTAGGAAATTTTTAATTTTTTTGATTTGCTCTGAGAGGTTACTGATGCATCGTATCTCGATAGGTAAGTTATTATAGTAATCAATGGCTCTATAAATATAGTGATGCTGCATTTGGGTTGTTTTACATTTAGGCATTATAAATTGGTTTCCATTTCTCATAAGTTTGAAATATTCCTGGTATTCTGTAAGGTTTTTTTTTTACATATTTTTAATATGTAAACTTGCTCGAAAATATCATCTACGTTTGGTACTGGAAACAATTTAATGAGATCTTTTGTTGGAAACGTAGATTTTTTTAAAGTACTACTTTAATGATAATCCTTTGTGATATTTTTACTGAGTTCATATTTTTCTTGTAACAACCTCCCCATCCGATAACACCGTATATAAGTAAAGAGTGAACAAAAGCGTAATAAATATTTTTAATAATTTTTGTACTTAAAATATTTCTTAATCTAACGAATGTGTAGATACATTTCCTTATTATTTTTACTAGTCCAATGATGTGTCTATTCCATTTGAGGTGTTGATCAATGATCCCACCAAGGTATTTTGTTTCGGAGGTGGAGTTGATTAATGTACAATTATTGTTAGGTAGTTTACAGTTATTTATTAAATATTCATGGAAGACCAACAGCACACCAAAGAAACATAAAAAACATTAATATAATATAGATGGCCAATTACAGGTCTCAACATTTAGAAATATGTTAGTAATGATAAATTTGTTATGAAGTAAACTTAGGCATATTAAGAAGACTTAATTATTAGCAGGAAAATATAGGCATGTTAGAAATAATACAAAGAGAATGAATAAACAAGAGAAAAAAGTAACCCACGAAAACCAAGTTTTTATTATACTCCCTTTCTCATTTACTAGTTGATAATTTAAACATTTTTTTTCGCTTAACTTACGCGTTGGGCTTCAGTCGGGCGACGCTGCGAAAGGGAGTAATAAAAATTTCCAAAAATCCAAAATTATACTTTAATCAGGTTTCGCGTCTACCAAACGCGTTGAAATATTTTCATACAATTTAATAAGTTGTATGAAAAAACCATTCAAAATTTGAATAATCCAAAAAAACGAAAATTTGATAGATCTTCTTGATCTTCTTGATCGTCGCCACGAGTCTGCTTGCAAAGTTTCAGCTCGATTGGATCACGGGAAAGGGGTTTAAAATGGATCCAAAGTTTTTTCGTCAGACAAGAAGACAAGCAGACGCCCTGAGTTAATATAAAGGGAGTAAAAAGAGACTTAATTATTAAATAGAAAAAAATTCTGCACTCAAAATTTTTCTTAATCTTGTGTGGCTGCACTCGAACAGAACAATATCTTAACAGTTTATTGAATGCATCGCATACCCTCAAGAAATATGAATTACGACGATAGTTGGATGAGGTAAAATCAATGTGAAAGACTGGGTTGTATCTACGAGATCTACAGGGAACATGGAATTTTAGTCTATTTAATAGTTTAGGACAGTCAACGTTGCCTGATACAATTATGATATCAATTGTAAAAAATACTATCACGGGATCGTGGTTATAAAAAATAGCAGGTATAAAAAACTGAATACGATATCCTTGAACATATCAACTTGATCCTTCCCCAATTTATACACATATTTAATAGTGCGCGCCTCCTTGGGTATACGATTCCGAGATCCAATTTAAGCCATCCTTATAAAAGATCACAACAAGTAACACAATATTGTGAACTGTCGTCTATTTGGACCAAATTTTATGGGACCATCATAAATAATGGCGGTAAACCCCTCGTGACGTGCTTCATAGCATTATGTTGGAGTGAGATGTCACTAAACGTGCTTCGTAGCATCATGTTGGAGGGAGATGGCACTAAGAGAGACCCCAACGAAGCGTATACTCGAGCCATCGTAAGATGGCATTTTTGACAGATCGTAATAGTGTTGTGACACACTTAAAATCATTAACGAAAAAATTCAGTCGAAAAAAAAATTCGTCGCACGGTGTAAGTTGAGAAAGTCTTTGTACATAAAAAAGGTTATAGAAGAATAATAAAACACATTTTTCTTAGATAAAAATATTTACTTGAATGTTTCAATCTGATTCATCCCCATTACTATCACTCTCCATTGAGCTATCGTCGCTGCTATCATTTCCTAAATTAATTATAATATCATTATCTAAAATATTATCGATTCTAATATCTCTTTCGTAATCTTCCTTTATTCGTCGCACGGTTCTATTCACTACATTAGTCCAGTCTGATCCGTCTTTTATTGTTTTGTAGCCGTTTTCTTTGCCCTCTAATAAAGCCATAGAAAAATATCATGTTTAGAGGGCACAATCGATCTGTCAGATTTGTTGTTATTTTGGATATTTATTCTGCGTATTCTACGCATATTATACAGGCAATCATTATCCTATAACATTTTGAATCATTTCGTTCATTCCATATTTAATGTTGATGGACATCACTACTCTGGCGTTCGCGCAAATAAGTCTAAACGTCAAAAGTGCCATCTTAGAGTGGCCGTACTGTAAGGCCGGTCGCACTTTGGATACGAATTATTACGTACGTATTCGTACAATTATTTTCGTACGTATTGAGCGCGCACATTGATTGCGTCTTGAATTAATGTATATTATATATATCTCACAGAGACGAAACTGTATTTCTTATGGGAAAGTAGGTATAGAAGTCATTTGGGTGTACATAGGACTTATGACCTATCTTATGGTTGGCTTAAGTGATCACTTTACACAATGTAACATTCGCCATTTCCACCCGTGATAGAATATATCATGCTTACTAATTTTTTGGATGCTGTATATGTGTTCAAATCGTGTGACAAGCTTTCATATATGAGCTGTAACCGCCTTTCCATGCGGCCTGTACAAAGCTATTTTCATTCCCCTAAATCCCCACAGATGTCGCTAATTATTTTAATATCGCGAATGTTACATTGTGTAAAGTGATCACTTAAGCCAACCATAAGATAGGTCATAAGTCCTATGTATACCCAAATGACTTCTATACCTACTTTCCCATAAGAAATACAGTTTCGTCTCTCTGAGATATGTATAATATACATTAATTGATTAATAATCTCTCTGTGACATAAATCCAGCACTGTTCTGAAAGATTTGAAAAAACTCAAAATATTCTGGATTGCGTCTTGCGTTGGTCACGATCAGTTACTTTTCGCATTTCTCCAATAACGTTTGAACCAAATGAATAATCCGTATCTTCTGGAAACCTCTATTATGGCGGACTTAAATAATGACAAATTTCATGACTATCTATCTAATAGATTCACAAATGCTGGGGAGAATCGAAGTGCGACGAGAGCTCATAACATCGGAGAAACATTTAAAAGTTTTTTGTTCGAAGTACATAATAATACCTAACCTTCATTAAACCAAATTATTTAACTTACAAGTATTTTTAGTTCTTTATAGATTCTTCGCCATGATCTGCGCTGATGGTCACGCAGTTGAATCACTTTGGTCCCACAAACATTTGCGGTCATGTGTCAAAATGACAAAATTTTCAATATCCATCATACGAAATCGCAAAAATTTCCGAACAAATCCGGATCGTGTCGGACGTCGCATCTGTACGTGCGTACACGCGCTACTAAATCGTGTACATTGTGCGATGTTCAATACTACTTCGAAGGTCGGGAATGTACTTGCGCGTTCGTACGTATACGTACTATTCAATTTCGTGCGAAAACGCATCCAGTGTGCGGCCGGCGTTAGCAAATGTGCCTCTTATTCCGCTCTATATTATCTTACGAATGAAAGAAAAGTTTAGGAACACGTTGGCGAAAGGGCTGTTCTTTTATTATAGGGGAGGGCGGGGCTACAATTAACAAAAATTGCATTTATAGTTGTGCCTCCGAAATTATTCAACATTTACCCTCCCCTACGTATTTTTTTGTTTTTCCGACCCGACATCCGTGTAATCGCCAGGTAGAAAAAGAGCCTTCATAGCCAGGATAACAAAAATTAATTACGTATCTAATCTAAATATAATAATTTCGTCGTCTGTCTGTCTGTCCGTCCGTCCAACTGTCTGTCGGTCCGTAAATTCGTAATCAATCAATCGTGCTGGAATTAAGACTTTAGATAGGTAATTAGAATGTGACACGTAATCAGCGCGCGGCTCAAGCAACACGCAATGGTCGAAATTGCACGGTATTGACATTTTAAAATTATTACTTACTTACTTACTTACCATCACGCCGTTTCCCCGAGGGGGTAGGCAGAGAGGATAGAGCGCCATACTCTTCTGTCCTGACATACAACTTTCGCTTCGTCTACATTCATACATCTTCGCATGCAAGCTCGACGGTTGTTCAGACTTCTAACAGAACCATCTTCCAGTATCTGGTTAATCTGGTCATGCCACGTCTTCCGTGGTCGCCCTCTTTTTCTGGCGCCATCAACACTTGCATCATATATCTTTCTTACCATTCTTTCGTCATTCATTCGCTCAACATGCCCAAACCACCTGAGCGACCCTATTTTTATTCTCTGTATTATGCTACGATCAGCTTTACATTCCTTCCTAATATCTTCATTCTTTACTCTATCATACATGGATTTACCACACATACGTCTATGGGACCTCATCTCCACTGCATTCAATCTACTTTCGTTCCTCTTCTGCCAGCTTCAGGCTTCACTTCCATACATTAGTGTCGGTACCAGAACTCCATTATGTACCGCTAGTTTTAGACTCGGTAGACATATTTCTATTAGAAATTATTGCATTCAAAGCACCATTCACCCTATTCCGGGCAGTCACTCTCCTCTCTATATCTTTCTCAATATTCCTTCTTCTATCGAACATATTTCCCAAGTACACAAACTCATCTACTTGTTCCAAACATTCATTGCCTACTAGTATTTCACACGTTGTCTTACTTTCCTCCTTCTCGAATACCATTACTTTTGACTTCTTAATATACATAATAAGGTCACTTTCCTTGCATACATCATACATCCTGCTAACTAGACTTTGTAGGTCTTGTTCGCTATTTGCCATTAATACCGCATCATCCGCGTACAGTAAACAGCATACAATCAAATCACTCATTTTCGCTCCTATATTCATACATTCCAGTTCTTTCACACAATTATCCATATACAAGTTGAACAGCCATGGAGACATTACACAACCCTGTTTGACACCTTTTGTTATATCAAACCACGGTGTGAAAGATCCATTGATTCTTACACACGCAGTACTCCCCTCGTAAAGGGATGCAACTGCGTCTATAAGTTTACTGTTCACCTTGTAATCAGAGAGTACCTTCCATAACCTTCCTCTAATAACCCTATCATAAGCCTTTTGCAGATCTACAAATGCACAGAAAAGTTTTTGGTTTTTCGCTAAAAACTTTTCCGTCAACACTCGTAGAGAGAATATCTGATCCATGCATCCTCTTCCACCCACAAAGGCTCCTTGCACGTCCCATACCTTTTCTTTCGTCATCGACCTTACTCTTTCTATCAATATTCTTCCATAAAGTTTGCCGACCGAGCTTAAAAGGCTGATTGCCCTGTAGTTCCCGCATTCCAATCTCGACCCTTTACCTTTGTAGAGAGGCATGATAACTGCTCTCCTCCAATCCAAGGGGGTGTGGCTCTCCTTCAAACATTTATTAAATAGAGTATGAAGCCACGAAATCACTGATGGGCCACCAGCCTTGATATATTCGGCAGCAACGTTATCATACCCCACAGCCTTACCATTCTTCATATGCTTTATTGCACACTTTATTTCTTCCACACTTATTTCGCTGACTTCATTCTCGTCATTCATACTTCTCTCCGTGAGAATATCGACGGATTCCTCTATTACAGCATCCTCACTCTCATACGTTTCCTGGAAATAGTTCATCCATCTATCTTTTATTCTATCTTCATCCATTAACATTTCTCCATTCGCTGACTTAATAGCTTTCATACTATTGCTTTCCGTCCCACATCGAGATTTTA
>JADDOH010001084.1:0-29502 GCA_016648135.1 Agrypnia vestita | reverse complement strand
AAACTTACCAACTATGGCTAGTGAGAATAAAATCGGCCAGGTTAATGTTGGCCGATCGCGCGCTGCATCCCTTGAGTTGCAGCGTGCGATTGGTGAACTTAATTTAACCATGATTCTGGTACAGGAACAGTACACGAGGCAGAGCAGGTCTCCCGGGATTGAGGCGCCCCTCGTTATGATCGAGGAGGGTGTGTCACCGGGTGCAGGTATATTGGTCGATACTAGTCGCCTGAAACCCCTGTACCTGTATCGAGTGTGCGCCTCCGTCGTGCTTGAAGGGATCGAGATATATTTTATCTCGGTTTACTTCAGGTACGGCGACCCTGTGGGCCCTCACATTCTAGGTCTCTCCCGTACCCTGGATGAATTAAAAGGGAAGCATGTGTTGATTTGTGGAGACTTTAATGCTCGGTCTCCCCTCTGGCATGATCACTCTGGGCAGCACAATAACTACGATCATAGAATCGCCGTTGAGGGGTTCATCGCTTGTTACGGCCTGAATATCCTCAACGAGGCAGGTTCACTGCCAACATTTGCAGGGTATGCCGGTGGGGAGAGTCGCGTTGATCTCTCCTTTTGTACGAATAATATGCTGGGACTTGTCAAAGACTGGAGAGTGTTGGACGGTGCGATTGAGTGTGACCACCGCCTAATCACTTTTCATCTCTCTCGAGTCCCAGCGAGAATCGCAAGAGACACATGGACGTTTAAATCCAGGGACGTGGACTGGGACGCTTTTGGATCAACCCTGAATGAGGAACTATTAGGTATTTATGAGAGAAGTGTAAGAGATCCATCCCTGGTTGGTAAGCTCTTAAACGAGGCTGTAGTGAGATCGGCCGACTCCGTTATCGGTCGCACTCGCCCGGGGAAAAATTTTTCAGCCCGCTGGTGGACTACTGACCTGGGGGTGCTGCGGGCTGCCTACCGTCGGGCCTATCGGCGTTGCGGGGTTGTTTGTCAGGGTCTTGCTGCTCCTATGGTGCAGCAAACCCTGGTGGAGGAGCTCCGTGTGGCTAGGTCGGCTTACACGGCGGCGATCCGTAGCGCCAAGCGGGCCCACTGGCAACAGTGGGTGACCGAGATTGGGAATGCCGATCCTTGGCGAATCACTGGGCTTGTCCGGAGGAGTGTCGGAAACCCCGTTGCTCTCCTTTCCGGAATCACTCTCGGCGGAAGGACGACGGATGGTCTGATCTCCACCCTGGATGGGCTCTTGGAGAAACTTGTGCCTCTGGAGCGGACTGGAGGGGAGGGGGACCATCACCGGCTTGTCCGTGCCCTGGCCCGTCTCCCAACTAGCTCTATGCTGCTAGAGTCTCGAGTGCCACCACCTGTGACGGGAGCTGAGCTGAGCGTCATTTTTAGGAACCTAGGTCCTGGGAAGGCTCCCGGTGTGGACAAGATTACGGGGGCGATAGCGAAGAATGTTTGGAGGTATGCCAGTAAAGAAGTCTTGTTTGTGATGAATAAGTGCATTAGTGTAGGAGTTTTTCCTACCGTATGGAAGAGAGGTGTGCTCTCAATCATACCCAAGGGGAACTCCAAACCTCGGTCAGATCCAGGTGCGTATCGCCCAATCACATTCCTTCCTGTTTTCGGGAAGGTGCTTGAGACGGTGATCCGGAACAGGCCTGAGAGAAATCTCTCGCCTGCCTGTGACCGGCAGTTTGGGTTTGTCAGGGGTAGGTCAGCGGAGCACGCCATGTTGTTTGCACGTGATTGGGTGAAGAATAATTATAAGAAGTATGTCATAGGTATTTTCTTGGACATATCGGGTGCCTTCGATAATGCCTGGTGGGAGATGATTCTTACCAAGCTGAAGGTCCGGCAGTGTCCGGGGTATCTCTTTGACATTGTCAAAAGTTACCTCGGTGATCGTACCGTGACCCTCAGCTATGGTGGATTATCCCGCACCAGGCCTCTGGACATGGGTTGCCCTCAGGGTTCGGTTCTAGGACCGACTCTGTGGAACATCCTCTTTGACGACCTGTTACTGCTTCCGCTACCGGTGGACTGCACGACTTTAGCCTACGCGGATGATGCTCTCCTGCTCGTTTCTGGACAGACTCGCGGAGAATTAGAGGAAAAGGGTAATAGGTCAATTGCGATGATTTCTGACTGGTGTAAAAGAAACAAGTTAGCTCTGGCGCCTTCGAAAACGGTTGCTCTGAAGATGAAGGGTGGCTTGAGTCAGGTTAGGAATCCGATTTTGAAAGTGGATGGAATAACTGTAAAATTTGAAAGAGAAGTTAAGTACCTAGGAGTGACCTTTGACATGTCGGGCTCCTTTCTGGCTCATGTCAAGACCATCTCCGACCGTGCGGGGGTCTTCTTTGCTTCCATGAAGCGGATGAGTGTTGCGGACTGGGGCATCCGTTCGCCGGCTATGCGACTAGTTTACAAGGCTACTTATGTGGCTCAGGTCACGTATGCAGCCGAGGTCTGGTCGCATAGGCTCCGGATTAGGGTTGTCGCTGCAGCTCTGAATAGTGGGCAGAGAGTTCCGTTGCTGGCGCTGACGGGGGCCTACCGGACGGTTTCTAGTCAGGCCCTCCCGGTTCTAGCGGGGGTGCTCCCTGCAGACTTGGAGGTTTTGGAGACCTGCGCGCGCCGTAAACTTAGGCGGGGTCTGGAAACTGACTACTTCGGTAGGACTCTCAGGCGCCTGGAAAACGAGCGGTTCCAGGAGTTGGACAGAAGGATTAGACGGATCACGATCGAAGTTTGGCAAGAAAGATGGGATGCCGCTACCACCGGGAGGTGGACCCACAGCTTCTTCCCGAGGGTGGCGGTGAAAGAAAGAAAGGATTCCGAAGGGTATTTCCCCACACTGAACCACCACACAGTACAGCTGCTGTCGGGTCATGGAGAGTTCAGATCTAAGTTACATGATCTTGGGCTCTCCACCCACCCTTGGTGCGTCTGTGCTCGTGTGGCCCAGACTCCGGGACATATCCTGTGGGACTGTTCTTTGATGAGGGATGCAAGAGAAGCTTTGATTGAGGGCATAAATGGGCCACATGGAACAGGTCGGCGTCTTACAAATGCCGACCTTGTGAGTTGTGAGGATAACTTCAGACTTTTTAAAGTGTTCGTGGGAATTTGGGTGACCCGTTGGGAAATCCTGAGGGGTCCTGCTCAGTGGTCCTGATGTACCCTTGACCATGCTGCCCTACATTGGTCTTTCTTTGTTTTCTTTTAATAATCTTGCAATTTCACTTTTTCTGTTTATTACTTCTATTTTCTCTTTACATTCTTGTTAATTTCATTGTGTTTTCTATCGTTATTTTCCATTTTATTTGCACAACCATGTTATCTTTCTGTTTTGTATCATATTTTTTCAATTTTACGTTGTCTCTCCTGATCGGTGTCATACCGGTGGTTTTACCTTTTCTGGCACAAGTGCTACATGTTTTTATTTTTGTTTTGTCCCTTTCCCTCCAAGGAGGGGTGTTGATTTATTTTTGTCCAGTGCGATGTCTCCTCGGGTGTTCTTTTGTTGTATTTTTTAGATTATAGATGTTCTTTTATTGTAATTTTGTAAAACCTCTTTTAAAAATAAAGACTTTTAGCATGGGATATTGAAGGTTTTGCGCGACCGACTCGCCTGGTCTTGCTTCTTGTTATGTTGGGACGCAAGGCCGGGCGGAGAGGACGCTTTAGCATAAAATAATGCCAACCAGGCGGCGAATGTGTTGGGCTGATAATGGACGCTTCGGCGCATAAAACAGCCCAGGGTATGTGGTGGGTCACCTTCAATGTTACTTACAATCTCGGCCTGCGGAAGTAGACTCAGTGGTCCACCCTATGTTTTCTCAGTTCCCGTGCGGAACAGAGTTCATATCAGAGCACAGTTGCTTGAAGAGACGAGTATTGAGTGCAGTCTTTTTAATAAAGTTAACTACTTTTGTAGCTTAATTAATGTATATTATAGATATCTCACAGAGACGAAACTGTATTAATTATGGGAAAGTAGGTATAGAAGTCATTTGGGTGTAACAGGACTTATGACCTGTCTTTTTATTGGTTGGCTTAAGTGATCACTTTACACAATTGTAACATTCGCCATTTCCACCCATGATAGAATATACCATGCTTATTCATTTTTTGGAAGTTGTATATATGTTCAAATTGCGTGAAGCTTTCATATATGAGTTGTAAGCGCCTTTTGCATGCGGCCTGTACAAAGCCATTTTCATTCCCCTAAATCCCCACAGATGTCGCTAATGAGAAAATCTACAATTGATTTACGGAATTTTGAAGCAATATACATAAATCCAGCACTGTTCTGAAAGATTTGAACAAACTCAAAATATTCTGACTTTTGTAGCTGTTTTCATCGTCAGAGCAAAGCATTCCGGGAGTGTTTTGGCTGCCAATGCTTGACGATGAATAATACAGTGCGTTGTGATTGCAGATGGATTTTTGGTTTTTATTAACGCTCCAAGACCAGATCGGGAACCAAGCATAGCAGGAGCGCCATCTGTACTAACCCCCTACCAGTTTTTCCCACATAAGTCCATGTTTCTCCATATGTTGACTAATTGCATCCATAACATCTGCACCTTGCGACGTTGTTTTAAGTTCTTGGCTTAATAGTAACTCCTCTTTAAAAGTTTTATTTTCATCCAAAAATCGAACATACACAAGTAATAGGCAACATTGCGAAACGTCAGTAGATTCATCACATTGTAATGCAAAATAAGGACTACTTTTTATCTTGTCAATAACATGTTCTTCAATATCAGTTGATATTTTTTGAATTTGCAACTTTACTGTGTCGTTTGAAAGTGGTGTTTCACGAATTTTCTTTTGAGCTTCCTGGCCTAAAAGTTGTTCTGCAATTTTGAGCATACAAGGCTTTATTAGAAATTCGCCGATTGTGTGTGCTTTTTTCAATTTTGCAATCAATTTTGAAACTTAAAATGATGCAGATAATGTTTTTTCAGATGTAGCATGACTTGTTCCACTGGGGCCCAGTTTCATTTTTTTATGGTTTTTTAGTTTGCCTTCGAAGAATTCTCGCGGACGGTCACAAAAATTCGGATGTACGGTCTTCAAATGACGTTCCAACTTTGCCGGTTTTAGAGCGTCATTAGCAAGAACAGTATGTATTGTACAGTATGCGCTGACGTATGTACTGTTCACTCCGTCACACGCATCGCAGGTGTTTTCCCTCGCATTCACAACTCTGTGCATTCACGCGCCTTGAGTCCACTCGAGTCGCAATCGGGCGTGTTACGCACTCGGGTTATGTCGTGTGGATTCTTATCACTTATTTATTGGCATGACTCACGGACCACTTGAAATGCTTCCAAGGACTAGTGGTCCGCGGACCACCGGTTAAGAACCACTCGTCTAGAGGTTCCAGAAAGAATTATAATGCTCTAGAAAGTTCTAGAAAGGGAGAGTTCTAGAATATTCCAGAAAGTTCTATAAGATTTCGGAATGCTCTAGAAAGTTTTGGAAAGTTCTCCCTAGAGTGGTATGATTGTGCGCTAAAATGTCTGTTGGTATTTTGGCAAAACGAAGACGGTCCTGCATGGCAATCCAATCACAGGTGCCGAAATCAGCAAAAAAGAGACGTCAATACAATTCTATGCTTACCGAATTATGGTCCCGAGCGAATCCGGGCCAAGCAGCTAGTATCATTAGTAAAAATCACAAAGAGAAGGGCCCCCAGGTGACTACCTTGAGGAACTTCGATGGTATGGGATGATATTCGGACATAGAACCCCTAACAACTACCGCTTGCAGCCTATGAGAAATATAGGATTTTAGCCATCTTAGTAGATCTCCATGGATGCCGAGATCAAATAGCTTGGTTAATAGAACCTTATGATCTATTCTATCGAAGCATTTTGAGAAGTCGGTATAAATGGCATCTACTTGTACCCGTTCATCCATACTCTTGGTAAAGAAGTCCGTAAAGGTAGCTAAGTTGGAGGAAGCCGATCTATCGTTGACGAAACCATGTTAAACGTCGGATAAGTATGGTTGGACTATGTAATATAATTTATTGTAAACTATTTTTTCTAATGGCTTACTAAATATAGATAGCTTGGCTACTGGGCGATAGTTCTTGGGGTCTTGCTTATATATATATCAGAATGTATATTCTAGACTGCAATTTTTTTAAGGCACTAACTTAGATAGAACCTTTGTTCTTATATTAATATAAAAATAATAAACTGAACGCCAACGGCATTCTGCTTCATAATTACGTCATTTATGGGCACATTTCATACTTTGGAATTTTTATTTATAAATAATAATGAAGGTGTTTTTATTAAAAAAACTAACTTTTATTTAGTGAGTAAAGCCTCAAAATACAGGAATGAATAGAATATACCGTTAAAAATCATCTCTTTATATAAATAAATAGCGTTTTAAAATCAACAAAAAACGTAAAAATTTCTTGCAAATTTAAAACATTATAACTTTATTAATATTGAATATTTCTTAATTTTCTTAGTACGGATTCTAGATAATGAAGTATACTTTTATGTTCCGCACAGAACAAACAAAAAATAGGGCGGTCCGCTCAGTCCGCTCCGTCGGCCAAGAAGCGTAGTAATGGCCGGAGAAATACAGCACGGGTGTCTCGTGTCAAACAGCATACTTTCGCTGTGATGCAAAATTCGTCATAGAGAAGCGTCGGCCGTCGTCCAAAATTCTCAGCCAGAGGCGCCGAAGATCGCGGAGGCTGGATCGTAGATTCACTGCAGTAGTCAGGTCCTAGCAGAATTCTCCAATAGGTATCGGGAGATAAATAAAATGCAGATGAAAGTGGTCCGACAGCGTTTAAATCACCACGCGTGAGCGTAACAGGTGACCGCTCTACAAAACCTTTTTATTATATAACATTCTCAGAGATTTACAAGATATGATATGACAGCATGTTACGTAACCCAATCAGAGCGAGCCAAATCTCCCCTGTCTGTCGCCGCGGTTTGAACCGCGACTGGTGCCATCTCGCGGCGCTTTCTAGGAACTAGACCCGCGAGCGGCCGTACTGATCTCGGTCTGAAGACAAAAAATGGTTAATTACAGGTTTTGCATGTATCCCACAGGGCTACAAACTATGCCACGTATAGGCCTGACCTTGCATAAGGCCGTGACACAGTTCATCGGACCTGCAGGTCCTACTAATTTATGAAAATGCGTTAATTATGTCGACCGTGAAGGGTCGAAGTTAAATCAGGTCATAAAAGTAGGTAATTTAATTGTTACGCGATGCTTTCCATGATTACTGCATAGTACTTGTCCTAACGAGTATTTTGATACCACTTTCGTCTTTGGACAAAGTGGTTTTTGATACTTATCGCGCTTTTAAGAAAAGTTCAAAAGGTCAATTTTTCTTCCAAGTCAAAACATGAGCCTATATAGGCATGTGTATACTCTCTGAATAGGTATTTACTTTGCGATCATGACGCAAAAAGATTCATCAAGATCGGATACTTCTGTCAAAAGTTATTTCTATTTTTGTGATTCCGGCGGAAATTTACCTCAGTGGTGGTCAGATTAAATTCATTCAAAATTAGTGACCAAATGTTTATCGATGTCTTAGCATTACCAATGGATAGGTATTGACTGGGCGCGTCTTGTAGTAATATTTTCAAGTCTGTCATGTAAATATTACTTGCGCTATATGCCTTCAAAGGGGGCCGCGGAGAAAACTTTCTCATTTAGCTCTCTCCGGCGTCCCGGTACAACTTTACATGCGTAAAAACACATTAACTTAAGAAGTATTCTTGTTGAGAACACTGTAAAAAAGGTTTCAGTTTGATTTTAAGTCCGTGAGAGCTGCAATCTCACTTTGATTAATTCCCATAAGATATTCAATTATCAGAAAAAATGTGTTTTTTACCATATCACTGCCGATAACTCACTATATCGCGCAGTGTGTGTGTGTGCATTTACTTGACAACTCTTTATTTTAGGTAAATTTCATAAAATATTTTTGACTATGTAATTTCCTCAAAGTGACCGGCAACTGAGTTTGCCGGGATTTTAAAATTGACTTTAGTTTCAGTGTTCAATCAAAATGGTTCAGATAATAGGGCAAACTTGCGTCTTACGCAAAATAAAAATACCTCCCGCTTTCTCTTTATTGAACAATAAAATGTGACATTCCATTTTTACATACAGTCATGATGCAATTCTGTCAAGCTCCTGGATTTCAACAAGGAATTCCAAATTCTGAAATCAGAGATATTCATTAGCATTTATAATACAATATTGTGCCAGTATGAAAGACATGTCTGGATCACGCTGTACAACACATTTACATGTTCAAAGCGAGGCGTAATTTTACTTTCCGAGAGCATCATTTCTCTCGATTCATCTTTTAATTGCGAGTTCCAGACCTGTCGCCCAGGTTACCGACTTAGACACGGTATTCACGCCCGACTGGGTCGGGGGTGACCAAGTGCTGATGATGATGATACCCGGTTGTCATGGCAACCAGGCATCAATGCTCTTTACATGTGGAATAAAATCACCTCCCGCTCTCTCTCCTCAACTTGGAGCAATGAAATGCGACATTTTATTACATACAATTGTGATTCAGTCTCATTGAGATCTCTGAAACAATTCAATAAATTCCATAATTTTAGAAACTCTGAAAATCTGAAAATTAAGATTTTCATATAAAATTTCTCAGTAAAAACATATACATTTCAGCCCATGTCGTGTACGCATTTTTATTGCTCCCAGCGAGATGTGATTTTATGAAGCTACTTCCTTCCAATTCGCTTCCCCCCTTCTCGGTTGCCGCCGCCTGACGCCCGCCACGATCGAAAGTGACCACCGCGGCCGAAAACTCGCGCACCGTCTTCGGCACGGTACCCACCCCCAACCGAGGCGGCCATCGGCAGCGGCCCTGAAAGGGGCCTTTGTGGAGAATGCAATCTCCGCTCTGCTTGGCATTTAGAACTCGAGTGTTCTGTTGCCTGATGGTATGATCAGGTCTTGTCCTGTCCGTAACACTTTATACGCATAAGAAAAATATTATGTACAAATAAATATTCATTAAAACTTTGCGCCACCTAGGAAGTATCCAATTTTTAATAAAAATTTATATAAAAAACAATTTTTTTGGCCGCGGCCTGTCGATTAAAGCTTGTATTTTCTTAATCATTGTAAATAATGTTCAGTTTATTACTTTTATATAAGAACTAATCTATAAGATTTAAGTTATTGCCTTGAAAAAATTATACATATACATTCTGATATATGTATATGAATAATAAAAACCCACATTTTCGTAGAAAATTCCGAAATATGAATTTGCAATGAATGAGCCGCCTTAACATAAGTGCACTCGATCCCGCTATCAATAAATCTGTTTAAGAAACTTAGAAGAAAGAACTTAAAGGTACTTTTTTTAAAAATACTCTCTGTTAATTTTTAGAAATAATAAAATGATCTTAAAGAGTTAAGTTTATTATTATGATCGTTGGACATGTTTGTGTTAATTAAACCGGATATTTTATACGAACCGTATATTTTATAGAGAAGCCAATCTCGATGTTTCACTGAAATCTTATTCAGCTTCATCAGGATTCAGGTCCTAGCACGGCGGAAGTGCAGGCTGAAGTGATGAACGAACGAAGATAATCAGTTTGGCCTACACCTCCGCCATGATAGGAAGCTCTCCTGATGAAGCTGAATAAGACTTCAGCGAAACATTGAGATTTGCTTCTCTATAAAACATACGGTTCGTATAAAAGGTCTGGTTTAATTAACACTTAAATAAAACGCCCATGTGTCATGTTGTATACCTGGGCAAAAAGCAGTTCTTATATACATACCTGAGGATTCATTTTATTAATAAATGAAATAATTAAAAATATTCTAATGTTTTTACGGCATTCAAAATCTTCTGTGTGAAGTTTTTTGAGCGTCTCAAAACTGATACCATCAGCGACAATAGCTTTGATGATGGATCTTACACTAGGATCTGAAACATCAGCAAGAGAGGTCAGGTACACATGGCAGAATAGCCCAGAAAACTACTTAATTGGAGAAATGTTTCTGTAACTTATATTTTTATATTTTTCTCCGTGTATAAAAAAAAAAATGTTGCACTTTTCCCCGAAGGTGGTTGGAAATGAGTGCATTGGTACTTACATAATTATCCAATTGAAATTTTTTAAGCCATTTAAGGTGAGAATAGTTATTTATACGAAAAAATCATAATGAACCTTTTTGATAGTAATCATTCTAATCTACAATTTTTATCCAAACAATTTTTGTGTTTCGGCCAGTAGAAAGTAAGTTATAAAAAAAAATCATTACTCCATACAAAATATGAGAAACTAAATATATTATTGGAAATTAATTAGAAATTTGTTTTATAAAGGATGTGACGGATATAGGCCACAACACTTTACAAGTAGATTCCCGCCTAATTTATGAATTGAAAATGTTCAAGCACAATGTCCTGATATCAGCAGTTATGGAGATAAATGACTTCAAAGTTTGCATTTTTCGAGGTTTGTAGCTCCTCTATAATTTGGAGAAAAATGCAAACAAAAGATAAAATATCTTTGTAAATGTAAATTTCAGCTACAATATGAATTAAAAACTTTTTTAAAAATTAATTGTTTCAGAATCAATCAAGTTTTTGAAAGCAGACAGTTTGTCATCTACAGTGGGTAATCTAATTATTAGAGCCACCCAGATAAATTAATAATTTTGCATTATAATGGGTTATATTAAAGACTCATCGTACTTTTGTGTACTTATTTTAATTTTTTTATCGCCACATCATTTTATTGTTCAAATTGGCAATTCTACAAGTGACTAAATTTGATTATTATGCTTAATTATTTATCCATGTAAAGTCCTATCTGAGGTACACATATGGAATAGTTTAAGGGCTTGTTTTTTAAATGGCTAATTGTTGGTATACCTACTTATTTCCTTACTTTTTGTATCGAAGGAGCACTTACAGTCAACATACAGGAATATTCCATTTTGATGGAATGAAAAAATAGCTGAGTTGCAATAAATTATTTTATTTCATGTTTCCACACCCAATACAGAAACAGTAACAAAGATGATCTGTAAGTGCAGGAACAATACGAGATTGAAAGTGAACTATGCTAATTGTTCCGTCCATCTCACAATCTCCAATCAATAATCAATAGGTATAAAGGCGGCCATACACCCTCCGGTATACCGTAGAGTTACATCGCACTCAACGCTAGTGATGGGTCCGCTCTGTACTAACTACTACAATGTAGTACTACATTACATTGAAGTGAACACTTCACACCTTTTGAAGTGTAGTGCACACTACAAACTACACACACTTCAAAGTTATTGAAAGTACATACTTCAAGTAGTACACTTCATTTTAAAGCGAACACTACAAAGTACACACACTTCAAAGTTATCGAAAGTACGAGTACGTACTTCAAATAGTACATTTTTGATGTGAAATTTTTGGGAAGTTGATGTAGATAAATGAAGAAATTTTTGGAAATCGAAACAACCCTTTGAAAATTTTTCTGTTAGCACACTTTTCAAGAAGCATTTCTTGTATCTTATAAAAGTATATGATATAATTTTTAAACATATTTTATTATAAGATATTTAATGATACAGTTGCCGGCAAACTTCTTGAAATTTTTTGGCGTAGTAGGGGAATGCGCAGAAGACAAAATTTGGGTCTTGTTGGTGGAATGGTACATGCGCAAACTTCCCCCCACTACGCCGTAAAATTTCAAGATGTTTGCCGGCTACTGTACCTACCTGAAGAATATGTGTGAGCATGCATACATTTATCACTAACACATGAATCACTTAAACCATTCCGTTTGCTCATAAAATATTATAATTTTTAACTTTAATATTCTTATTTTTGGCTAAATAATTTAAATGCTTGTGCTATGAAAATAGGAAAAACTTGGTAATCTCTCTTGTATTTGCACTTAATCAACCAGATTACAATTTTGTAGTACTACAATTAATTCACTTCATTCGTACTACAATTTTGTAGTACTGCAGTAGTTCACTTCATTGATACTACAATTAGTTCACTTTATTACTGCCCTTCCAAGGAAGAAGGCAGTAACTACATATTGCAAAGTTTCGAGATAATTGAAGTTGATATAATCGCGTTAATTTGTGCCGCTCCGAAATCGCTTTATTCTAGGAATTCCGTCCTTAAGTTGACCTTTTTTTTGGGCCAGCAAAACAGATGCGAGCGAACAACGCAGTCCTGTTTTGCTGCGTTAAAAAAATTATATTGTTACCCTAGAGTAAGATTATAATTTTAGAATAAGATAATGTTATTTTAGAATAAGATTTGTTATAGTGTAAATATTATTTCGTAACTAGTACTAGGTATGATAACGCAAGCAGTAATTTACGAACATTGCCTACATGTTTTATGTTTTATTTAGTATACGAGATTTGCGCGCCAATTTCGCAAGCCCCGAATGCGGAGCAGGAGAGGGGAAGAAGGGTGCGCGGGGAGAGGCTCCCTGGGCAGGGAGAAGAGAGATCGGTGCGGCAAGCCCGGGGCAGTTCGCCCCGACCTCCCTCCCGGCGAGGGTGAGTGCCAGCCTCGGGACGCCACCCGCAGAGAAGAAGACGCGGCGACGAGGATGGCCGCCTTGCCTCGGATGGCGGCCGGTCCTCCACGAGGAGTTCCAGGAGGAAGGCCAGATGTCTCCCGACGACGCAACGCAGCGGCGACGATCGGCGGGACAGAGCGCGTGGCCTGGGATAGGACACCGCGTCCCCGCCAGATGTAGGCGCGGATCCCGCGACCGAAGCGCGCGGCACGGGAAGGCCCCCCCCGCGCTCGGCCGCAACCACGCGACGCGGTGTGCCAAAAGGAGCCACCCGCGGCAACCACGACCGCGGCTATGAGGGCCGCGGATAGTGAAATGTGTTTCGTGCAACGAGTGATAGGACACGATAACGTTTGTGAATCAGGACTGCTTGCGTTTAGGCTAGGATTAGTTTTAGGTTAGTGATATTTTTTTTTAGTTGATAAGTCTAAAGATAAGAATTGTGTTTAATTCAATAAATTGTGTAAATATAAAACGAGCCGTGGTGTGTTGTTCTTAAATTTCCCGCTCCCCCTCCCTTGGCAAGTGCATTTTAATCTTGATATAGAAAGGACGCGAAGCGCCTCGCGGCTATCAATCCTGATTGATTGATACGCGTTCATATCAAAGTTTTAGGTTTTTTGTGTTTTTTCGCCGCATTTTTAATTTTTTTATTATTTTTTTCAAATATTTTAATGTAAAATTACTTCAAAAATAAGATAATACCTAAAAGATACATAAAATTATTGAATTTCAATATTTAAATCAATAAATGCCTTCTGCCTTAGAATGTGCTTCAATAGCGTAAACTTTCTTAGAAACAAGGCAGTAACTACGTACTTACTGCCTTGTTTCTAAGAATCTTTGAAGTTTGCTCTATTCCACTAGGCGACTAGGCACACATAGAATATTTAAAATCGGGATTCAATAAAAAATTATTTATTTGGCGTAATCTAGATACGTAATTCTTCAAAATTAATATTTGATTAATAATTAGATACACAAACAGAAATGGTATTGTAGAAATAGTTTATCTAAAGGATTCGATTTTAGTTTTTTTAAAGCATTTTTCATTTACCAAACTCAAAAGTTAGATCTTGAACATCACTAGCTTGCAGATTTTTCTAAAAATCTTCGATTTTCGGGCATCAGTAGTCCAAGATTCTGAATAATATTCTGTTTTTTTAATTCAGAAATTCCGCGATCCTTTGTTCTTTTTTGAGGCTCTTTAAAATTATTCTTAATAACAGATTTTTTCAAGAAATGCACCCTCATATTGCTGCATGGTATAATCTCCTATTGAACTGCAGCTGAGTCATGGCACTTAGTAGGCACGTGGCTTCGTCTTGTTGATTTTATTCTGGGAAGTGTCATCTTTCCGATTTAAAAAATTATAAGGCGTCATAACAAATTTAAAATAAAATATTATAATTATGTTTAATCATAATATTTTATTTTAAATTTGTTCGTAAATAATATTATTAATACCTACATATAGATTTGTAAAGAAATTTGACCGTTTGGTGAATTGTTTTCATTTTGCATTTCCAGCGCCATTTTAACAATTTGTTTTGTTCTTGATGATATTTTTAAGCACTTATTAATAAAAAATATATCAATATCAATGTAGTACCAATAATATTATATACTTTTATGGGTTTTTAGGGCTAACGCCAATCTATCACCACCTAACACTCGATCAGAATGATATGATTATTTTGACAGATCGATAAACATAAAGTTGTTAACAATTTAAAATGTGATATATTTCTTAGCAAAAAAGCAGCAACTACAGAGAAATATCTGCATTTACTGCCATTTAGCTAAGAAAATCATATTTACTGCTTATTTGCTAAGATTTGAGTGTTGTTTTTGTAGTTGTCCATTTTTTTCTTATCAGTTTTTTCTAGTTATTTTTAATAATAATGCTTTTTAAGTAAGATATTTAGATAATAAACAAAATTATTCACCAGATGGCATTCATTAACTAGTTTTTTAATTTTTTGTTAGTTACTGCCTTCTAGCTTGGAAGGGCAGATTAGTACTACAATTAGTTCACTTCATTAGTACTAAAATTAGTTCACTTAATTTGTACAATTCCGTAGTACCACAATTAGTTCACTTCATATAGTTTTTATTACAAATGTAGTGTACACTTTGTAGTCTTCAAACTGGTGAACGTGAGTGTGTTGTAGTCTTCATTTTGAAATGTAGTTTTTCCCTTTGCTAGTCATCGCACATCACAGACCGGCACATCGCACATTGTATCCCCATAGAGCCCATACACGCGGTACACCGCAGGAATCTTTAGTTGAAAATATGGCATCGTCGCGATGACAGGGTTTTCACTTTATTTGAAATACGGTAATAAAACGCAAATAAAAAAACGAGGAAAATGTTAAAAGGAGTAATTGTTGAAAAAATAGTCATACCCAATAATAATAATTTCGATTTCCGCCCGTCCGTGCGTAACTTCACAGAATTTAAAACAATTTAATTCCATTTTCAAAATGAGTATGATTTCAAAATTTTTATTAAATAAAATGAAAACATTGACTACGATTTTTTAATAAAAAAAACTCTGAATGAGATTTTTTTAAATATTTCAGTCTTTCGAAAATTAAAACTATTAAGTGCGTCCATTGCTATATCGCATTTGTCATTGATATTTATCATCAATCAAAATGTATAATTCTCCACGTAAAAATGTCTGTCACCAAAGCTACCGGAAGACTTGTTGGCGTGAACGGGCAGTGTGGAAGGGATACGAACAGGGGGAAGCGGGGAGAACAGTACAACTTGTCCATCGCACAGACAAAAATAATCGAATTTCAATTCTTGTGCGGTCACCGTACAGGTCTGGAAACATCTGCACGCGAACACCACACACTCTGCGGTATGTCTCTAGAGGTCGCCTCAACAAGTCTTCCGGTAGCTTTGGTGACAGACATTTTTACGTAGAGAATTATACATTTTGATTGATGATAAATATCAATGATAAATGCGATATAGCAATGGACGCACTTAATAGTTTTAATTTTTGTAGTACCTACTAATGAAGTGAACTAATTGTAGTATTAATGAAGTGAACTAATTGTAGTATTAATGAAGTGAACTACTGCAGTACTACAAAATTGTGACAAATGAAGTGTACTATTTGAAATATGCACTCGTACTTTCGATAACTTTGAAGTGTGTGTAGTTTGTAGTATGCACTACACTTCAAAAGGTGTGAAATGTACACTTCAATGTAATGTAGTACTACACTGTAGTAGTTAGTACAGAGCGGACCCATCACTAGCGTTGAGTGCGATGTAACTCTATGGTGTATGGCCGCCTTATATATTAAGTTGCTTGATCAGTAGTTGGAACGGACAGGGTTGAGCCATGTAAAAAATGAAAACATAATCTGACAAATATGAGCGGCGCGTGGCCAAACAAATCAGCCGCTACATACAGAAAATTGCATTGGAGACGAGGTGTGTATGCCACCACTGGAAATTGGGTTGCCGATCGGAGCGCGCGCAAGTCAGTGCCCAGCGGCCGTTGCCGCGACTGGAGGGGGGCCGCCCGCGCACGCTGCTTCCAACTAGCTGTAGAACAACATCGTCCAGACACTAGCCCTGACGAGGGCCCTTTGTTAAATGAATATGAGAATGTGATGCCTGTCTTGGCCGCCGATGTTATTTCCAGCCACAAGTGTCGATACAAATATGTGTGAAATTTGTATATGTTATGAAAATGTTTTAAAAAATATGTTGATGCCTTGTGAGAAGCAGCGCTTGGCGCCCTTTTGTTGCAATATTGTCATGTGCATTATGTTGAATCTCTGATGAGAAAATGTATTGGAATTTAATGAATTTTTATGAATAAAATGGAAATAAATAATTTTTTATTTGGCACCTACTGGAGCGTGGACAGAGGTTAGAAGTTTGAGCCGAAGGGATTCTTCCGCGATGTAACGCCCCAAATAAAGTATGTGTGTGGCACGCGGTACCCGCGATGTTCGCCAACACGGGAGACGAGTCTCGCTGCAGAGGGCCTCGTCTCTTTCTTTCCGCCGTAGAATCCGCCGACGGGAAAATAAATATTTTTGAATATGAGAGATTTGACAAGCTCACCTGACCGGCTATAACTTCTAACGCCTAGTACTCAAATTCCGAGCCCCCGTCTGAGATGAGTATATGGGATACCCTCCACGGGGGCCCGAAGGCCTGAACCGGGCGCCATCGTGGAGATGGTCCATCATGAAATAAATGAGTACCGGAAGACCCTGAGAAAATTTTGTATTTTCTCGATTTGGAAACGGTACGCCCACGTCACGGTAAGCTCGCGCGCACGGCTCGCCGTGGAGAATATTAAAAAGTCGAATTTTTAATCGACGATCAGAGTGGCTTACCGTGGACGAAATCCTACTGATGTAGTGCCATTGCATTCCTTTACTGAATGCCTGTCTGGAGAATATACTTTTATATATGTGGAATGATATAGGCGCGCCTGAGAGTGGAATAAAAAATTGGTTTTTGGCGCTTTTTTGAATGCCTATAACTCAGTAAATATTTACCTGACATATTTGGAATTACTGTTAAAATGAGCGCTTGCATGCGCAATTTATATTTGTCATAGCAAAACTTGTAATAATACTGTTTTTGATTTTTTATGAATTTTTGAAAATTTGAGCCGTTTGTGGCAAATTTAATTTTAATATTTTGGGCCTTGCATGACCCAGCCTGCCCAAACAACTGTGTTATTATCATCTGCTAGGTCTATTATTACAAAATAACACAGTTTTAGTCTCTTGGGAGCTAAAATGCATTTTTTATAAATTAATCTGTATCTGCTATATGGAATCTGCCTCGCGGTGGAATTGCGCAACCGCGACTGACGTAGTTCACCGCTCGGCCGCTGGGAGCGCTGCGGCGCCTTCCCAGAATCCGGCAACCTTATTGGCTTATGTAACATGCTATGACGCAATCTTGTGCAATTTTGAATTTGGTATAAATATAACGCATTGAAAAGCGAGTACCATAGTTACGCAACCCGCGTGATACGAAAATCGCTGTTTGGACAATCTTCTCGCTGACTTTTATTTCTGACCCCTGCTCATCTTCTCTGGACTTCTGCTTTATTGGATTTTTCTGACCACTGCCTTCTGACCTGAACTTCGCTTCGGATTTTTTCTTCGAATTTCATACGATAAAGCACTACCTCGGCGTTTGACTTCTGGCATATCCACGGACTACGAGCTTCACAGCGAATTCTGGTGGCGATCTCTGCCTCACCAGCGAAGACAACTGAGCCGCATAAAAAAGTGTTCTTGTCCGGAACAGTAGTCTTAGTTTAGAAAAAATCAGAAAGGAAGTTTGCAAAAATAAGTTGTTTGATTGGTGGCAAAACCCGAAAAAAAATGAAAAACCAAACAACCGACCCTAAGAAGTTAAAAGATCTAGCTCTATGAGACATGGACTAAGTATGCATACACCGCATGTAGTGATGGTCAAATTGTTATTTTAATCGATTACACATGGTACTGTTATTTGAGATTTTATCGATGATTGGTAACTGCGATATAACTGTTGTCTAGTACCGATAATGACCCATTGAATTGTGAAAAAAAGTTACCAACCATTGATACAATCAGATGCAAATCTCAAATCACTATTGCCTGCCCAACATAACTTGGTGTGTGGCAAGATTGGAGCTAAAACCCGCCCCGCCCGCACCCGGCGGTAACCTCTCGCCCTGAAATTCAGTACAATTTTGTATTTGCTCGGGAGCTGTGACATCTTGATTACCAATATACACTGAATTATTATATCCAAAACAACCAAAACAGTCCGGGGTGGTGCAAGAACAATTGCCAATGAAGTATTAAAGTTTTGCGAAGCTGAAAAAGCAAATAATGGACCGATATTACCGTCTGACAGTTTGACAGATAGAGCGGCCGCCATGGAGCGCGCTGTTATCCGACCGAATTTATATTGAAGGCTCTGACACTGGTCACCGGACATTTAGTACATTACGTATTGTGTAATAAATTTACAACCTGGCAACTTCTGTTTCGCGACAGGGGCGCCCTCTCTCGCACGCCAATTTATAGAGGTGGCACTCTAGTATACACCATACTAACGAGTATACATAGGTATGATTAACTCTATTACCTAAATTTTCTGTTTTCAATTACCTTTTATATATTAAGGTATGTTAAAGTAATACTACAACATACAGGAATTCTCAAAATACCTTTTTCTATCCTGCAGCTAAAAATAGATCATGGTAAACATTAAAGTTTTAGAGCGCATATAATACTAGCAAACTCATTGAAGGCTACTTTATAAAATCTTTTTTTTTTATTTACTCTTCAACAGGCCATGAGGCCGAGAAACACATCACAAAACACCTAGGCTTGAGTAAATCACATAGATTAATGGGGACCTCACCGGGAATCGAACCCGGAACCCTCGGCGTGAGGAGATAATTGACTAAACTTGATATATTGTCATCCTTCCTTTCTACGAAAGCAAGATTAGTGTTATAATAAATTACAGAGAATAGATTTTTGGATAATTTATTCAAACTTTTGCTTTTACTTTTTCAAGACTTGATTTACAGTGTAAAGTTAAATTAATAATTCCAGACTACAAATACTGCAACATATAAAAATAAACTATATCACAAGAAATAAACTTGTTTTTATCTGTGACACTAAAATTGGAAAATAACAGACAGTGAGAGTGCAACCTATTCAAGAAAACGTGTGAACCTTTACTCATTTGTGTCCAAGTAGGAATGGACATCATCAATTCTGATAATCTTTTGTACATCAATCTTTTCCCAACACATGGGACACTGGAGCCCCTCCTCACCTAATCTGAAAAGTAATATGTATAATGTTAATGGAACCTTTTATTCAAAATGGTTGTTAAAATACTTCAAATGCGTGCAAAGATTTTGCGAATGTAAATTTTTAATGCGTAATGCACAATATTTAGTAATGTCATAGAATAGCATTTCTGTAAAAATCAAATATTTTAAAAAGCTTGAATAATGTTATACTTTAAAAATTCCTTTCTTATAGCAGGAAAGTCGCATTCGGGACAAGCTGTTAGCTCCGACTTTATTATATGGCACCCCTGAAACAATACAAATTTATAGAACAAATAAGATTGGGATTATAGTTACTTGGATAGAAAGTTACCTGAAAGAAAGGAATCAATCTGTAAAATTAGAAAATACATTACGTTCAAATAAATCATCAAAATTTGGTATACCGCAAGGTACTGTACTGGGACCTTTACTATTTATTATCAATGTAAATACGTTAAATTTACCTATCGACGGTCAGATTTTATTATATGCTGATGATACGGCTCTAGTTTTTGACTGTAGTAATTGGAATGATGTTATAGCCGCAGCAAATCGGAGTATAAATATTGTAAAACAATGATTCGATGAAAACTTATTATCACTAAATACGGGAAAAAACTCACCATATTCCTTTCACATTAAATGAAAAAAACTCGCCCTACAACTTAGTAATAAAGATTCATTCTAATAATTGTACTAATAAAAATAATAATAATATATGTAAAAACGACTGTTCAGTATTAAGTTAAAAAATTGTATTAAATATTTAGGAATAATAGTTGATTCTAAAATAAAATTGTTAAAAACACTATATTACGCTTTAGTCCAGTCAGCTTTACAATATGGTATTATCTCATGGGGTGGTGCATTCAAAACTACATTGAAACCTTTAGAAGTTGCCCAAAAATTAATTTTAAAGATCATTCTTAAAAAACCAAATGATTATCCGACTACAGAGCTTTTCAATAAATACTATATACTAAATATCCCCACACTAAAAACTATCTACAAACAAAATTGCATTTTACAACTTTATAAAAATTCTCAAAATAATAACGAACTGACCCAACTAGTATCAAGTAGCAGAAATTTATATCTTGGTAAATTGCATATCCCTGTAGTATTTACCACAACCGCCCAGCATCATTGTACATTTAGTGGTGTGAAATGGTTCAACGAATTACCTGTTAAAATGAGAATTGAAAAAAATTATGAGGCCTTTAAAAAAAATATTAAAAAAACCCTCATAATTAATTAAATTTTTATTTTATATATATTTAGTTATCTACTTACATATTACTTAATTGTGTAAACGCTTTATCAAATAATTCTTTAGAATATTTCTTTAATAATAGACAGTTTTAAATTTAATATTTTATATACCGTACACTGTTATTATCTTTGCTTAAAATTTTATTCTATTTCTCTCTTTACTACATTCATTTTTTAATTGTTGTCTCACATAAATGCATTAATTATCGCATATTAGTAACTTTTTTCTTCTTATATACATTTATGTACTATATAACTATAATATATATATATATATATATATATATGTTAGTTCTAATTACTTTGGGGGTAACCCGCGTCAAATTCTGGTCGTCAGGACCAGTCGTCTGCCGACGTTTCGAACAGATCTCACTGTTCATCTTCAGGGCGCCTTGTCGATGAGCTGCTTCTCCAAAAAGCGTACAACCGTTTGGGTCCGGAGCTCACCGTCAAGTGAAAGTTTGAAAAATTCTGCGTCAGGTGTTTGTGGAGGAGTGGGTTTCTCCAGCGACGCCGTTAATGTGTTTTGCTCGGCTTCTAGTAATCCGTATATTTACTTTATTATCGTCATTATACAATATTGAGAAGGTTGGATTTTCTAATTGCTTCGGTGTTTTCATCGTGATTTCTGGTTTATTATTATTAATATTTTTTGTATTAGAAATTTGATTATTATTATTAAGAATGTTACTCCATGCGGTCGGAAGTCGAATGCTATCGTCTCTGTTGTTCATTATATTACTATTTCTTTTATTTATTTCAATTGCCTCTCTGTAGATTCTAAATGTTTCATTATTGAGGCTGGCAACTACTTTTGAATTGTCGAAGTCTATTTTATGATTTTCCGTTAGAGAATGGTGGACAAGGGATGAAGTTAGTTTCCGATTTTTTATATCTACGCGATGTTCAGAGACGCGTGCCGAGATTCTTCGGTTTGGACCTTCCTATGTAGGTTTTGTTACAGTCACCGCATGGTATTTCGTATACCCCGTGCGATTCTAGAGGTATTTTATCCTTCGGACTTCTTAAAAGTGATGAAATTTTATTATAGTTTCTACAAGCAGTGCGGTATAGGAGATGTTTTAAGTATCGACTTATTTATCTGTGAGTTCCCTTTCGTATCGGTAGGAATGCGTAGCTAGTGGTTTTGCTCTATTAATTATTTGGATTATTAGTATTTTTAATTGAATGTCTTTTAATTGCGCGTTATTTATCGGGAATCGCGAAAAGAACCGTTACACTGAAGCGCATTTTGAAGATGTTTCAATTCGTTTTTAATATTATCAGAGTCGGCTATCCTTATTGACCGCGTGATCAAGGTATTTGCTACTGAGGCGATTTGTGCTGGATGATGATTTGACGATGCGTGGAGATATCTGTTGGTGTGGGTTGATTTTCTGTAAACTGTATGACCGAGAGTGCCGTCGTCTTTCTTAATTATTAGAACATCGAGAAAAGGAATTTCATTATTGTTTTCTATTTCCATTGTGAACTTGATGTTATTATGGATTTCGTTCAAAAAATTAAGGAATTTATGTAGTTCTTCCAACATGTGTGGCCATATAACGAAAGTGTCGTCCACGTATCTGATCCAAAGTTTCGGTTTTAGTCGTGCCCTTTTTATAGCTTCTTTTTCTAATTTAGTCATGAATAAGTTAGCGACTGGCGGTGATAAAGATAGGCCCATTGGTGCTCCTTTGACTTGTTTATACATTTTATTATTATACGTAAAAAGGTGTTATTGAGGCAATGTTCAATAATTAATTTTATAATGTCGTCTGGAGGATCGATCATTTCTTTTATTGCTTGGAGGGCTTCGTCCGTGGGTATATTGGTAAAGAGGGATATTACGTCAAAGCTGACAAGGATGTCATCCTTTTCTAATTTTTGATTCGCAATTATTTCGATAAAATGTTCTGAATTTTTGACAAAAGATTCCGCTGATTCTACATTTGGTTGTAAATAGTTGGCAAGATATTTTGATAACATTTGGAGGGGCGAACCGATAGAACTGACTATGGGTCTAAGAGGAATATCTGCTTTGTGTATCTTTGGTAAACCGTATAATTTTGGAAACCGTGACCTTTTCTCTAGGTATTAATGACTTTTTCAACTCTAGGTTTAATTTGGATGACATTATTTTGGCTTTAGTCGTTTTTTCTAAATAGGTTATTGGATTATTATTATGCAGTTTGTATGCGGGATCATTAAGTAAATTAGTAATTTTGAGGTGATAATCTTCGCTTTTCATGATAACTGTTGAATTTCCCTTGTCAGCAGGAAGAATGATTATATCTTTATTCGCGCGGAGTTCTTCAAGAGCTCGTATTTCGTTGAGAGATATGTTCCTTTTTGGCGGAAGCGATTTTCTAAGTATATGGCAAGTTTCTTGCCGTATGGTTTCGGCTGTGTTATTTGTAAGTTTGCATACCGCCGCTTCAATTCCCGTAACAATGTCTTCTTTCGGAATTTTTGGAGTAACCACGCCAAAATTGAAACCTTTGCTTAAAACCGAAATTGCATCATTATTTAATTCTAGATCGGTGAGATTGTGAATGATTTTATCGGAGTCTAAAGAGTTTTGGTATTCTTGGTGTTTATTTTTATTATTATTATTTTGTAGGTACAAGAATTTATTAATTTGGCGGTCGGTGTTTATTTCGTGATTCGATTCAATTCTATAATGAATAAGATTATCTAATTCAGACCATAGTAGCGGGTGTAATGTATTAGCAAGTTTAATATGAAGGTTTTTAATGTGGGAACCAAGTATGTGTAATTGCAAATGAATGTTATCAATTTCATCGCGTATAAGAGCAAAACTTGTATTATTAAGGATTCTGCTTACCGATTTTCGATTACCGCGTTGTCTCACTTGAAAACACTTTGGCACTACTTTTTTATCACGACACCGGCACAAAAAGGTTAGATCACATAGAAGTTTCGCGTGTTTACATTTTAATTTTTTCAAACTTTCTTGTTTCACTATACACGTCCTCCCCGTAGAGGTTATTTATGTTAAATCTAAGGCTTTCACGGGTACAATATATGTTAGTTCTAACTACTTTGGGGGTAACCCGCGTCAAATTCTGGTCGTCAGGACCAGTCGTCTGCCGACGTTTCGAACAGATCTCACTGTTCATCTTCAGGGCGCCTTGATAAAATCTTTAGACTCAGATAAAATCATTCACAATCTCACCGATCTAGAATTAAATAATGATACAATTTCGGTTTTAAGCAAAGGTTTCAATTTTGGCGTGGTTCCTCCAAAAATTCCGAAAGAAGACATTGTTACGGGAATTGAAGCGGCGGTATGCAAACTTACAAATAACACAGCCGACACCATACGGCAAGAAACTTGCCATATACTTAGAAAATCGCTTCCGCCAAAAAGGAACATATCTCTCAACGAAATACGAGCTCTTAAAAAACTTCGCGCGAATAAAGATATAATCATTCTTCCTGCTGACAAGGGAAATTCAACAGTTATCATGAAGAGCGAAGATTATCACCTCAAAATTACTAATTTACTTAATGATCCCGCATATAAACTGCATAATAATAATCCAATAACCTATTTAGAGAAAACAACTAAAGCCAAAATAATGTCATCCAAATTAGACCTAGAGTTGAAAAAGTCATTAATACCTAGAGAAAAGTCGTCACGGTTTCCAAAATTATACGGTTTACCAAAGATACACAAAGCGGATATTCCTCTCAGACCCATAGTCAGTTCAATCGGTTCGCCCCTCCAAATGTTATCAAAATATCTTGCCAACTATTTACAACCAAATGTAGAATCAGCGGAATCTTTTGTCAAAAATTCAGAACATTTTATCGAAATAATTGCGAATCAAAAATTAGAAAAGGATGACATCCTTGTCAGCTTTGACGTAATATCCCTCTTTACCAATATACCCACGGACGAAGCCCTCCAAGCAATAAAAGAAATGATCGATCCTCCAGACGACATTATAAAATTAATAGAACATTGCCTCAATAACACCTTTTTTACGTATAATAATAAAATGTATAAACAAGTCAAAGGAGCACCAATGGGCCTATCTTTATCACCGCCAGTCGCTAACTTATTCATGACTAAATTAGAAAAAGAAGCTATAAAAAGGGCACGACTAAAACCGAAACTTTGGATCAGATACGTGGACGACACTTTCGTTATATGGCCACACGGGTTGGAAGAACTACATAAATTCCTTAATTTTTTGAACGAAATCCATAATAACATCAAGTTCACAATGGAAATAGAAAACAATAATGAAATTCCTTTTCTCGATGTTCTAATAATTAAGAAAGACGACGGCACTCTCGGTCATACAGTTTACAGAAAATCAACCCACACCAACAGATATCTCCACGCATCGTCAAATCATCATCCAGCACAAATCGCCTCAGTAGCAAATACCTTGATCACGCGGTCAATAAGGATAGCCGACTCTGATAATATTAAAAACGAATTGAAACATCTTAAAAATGCGCTTCAGTGTAACGGTTTCTCGAATTCCACGATAAATAACGCAATTAAAAGACATTCAAGTAAAAATAATAATAATAAAAATAAATTAATAGAAGCAAAACCACTAGCTACCGCATTCCTACCGTACGTAAAGGGAACTACAGATAAAATAAGTCGATTATTAAATAAATATAATATCCGCACTGTTTTTAGAACATATAATAAAATTTCATCACTTTTAAGAAGTCCGAAGGATAAAATACCTCTAGAATCGCACGGGGTATACGAAATACCATGCGGTGACTGTAACAAAACCTACATAGGAAGGTCAAACCGAAGAATCTCGGCACGCGTCTCTGAACATCGCGTAGATATAAAAAATCGGAAACTAACTTCTTCCCTTGTCCACCACTCTCTAACGGAGAATCATAAAATAGACTTCGACAACTCAAAAGTAGTTGCCAGCCTCAATAATGAAACATTTAGAATCTACAGAGAGGCAATTGAAATAAATAAAAGAAATAATAATATAATGAACAACAGAAACGATAGCATTCGACTTCCGACCGCATGGAGTAACATTCTTAATAATAATAATCAAATTTCTAATACAAATAATATTAATAATAATAAACCAGAAATCACGATGAAAACACCGAAGCAATTAGAAAATCCAACCTTCTCAATATTGTATAATGACGATAATAAAGTAAATATACGGATTACTAGAAGCCGAGCAAAACACATTAACGGCGTCGCTGGAGAAACCCACTCCTCCACAAACACCTGACGCAGAATTTTTCAAACTTTCACTTGACGGTGAGCTCCGGACCCAAACGGTTGTACGCTTTTTGGAGAAGCAGCTCATCGACAAGGCGCCCTGAAGATGAACAGTGAGATCTGTTCGAAACGTCGGCAGACGACTGGTCCTGACGACCAGAATTTGACGCGGGTTACCCCAAAGTAGTTAGAACTAACATATATATTGTACCCGTGAAAGCCTTAGATTTAACATATATATATAATCTATATATATATAATATATAATAAGCAGTGAAAATATTGGGTATAAGCATTAAAATATGAGTATAACAATTAAAAATATAAAGTACAAAGCAGTAATGTGTGTATAAAAAAATATATTAGGTACACATCATTACATGTGTACAGGGTTATTTGGAAAACATTAATAACCTCGCAGGACTATATTCCTGCCTTGATTATGAGTCGAAAGCTATCATGACCTAATATCAATAGTTATGAGATATGCGACATCAAAGATTGAATTTTTTCAATAATAAAATATTCTTTCCGATGGTACAACACACCCCCCCCCCTTATTTTTTGGAAAACGTTGACTATATCAACCTAACTCAAATAGCTTTACGAAAAATTTCATTCGTTTCAAATACAAACTAAACTAAAATGATAAAAACCTTTACATTTATTTATTATTTAAAATTTATACAATAAATACATACTTTTAAAAATACTATACAGTTGAGATGTTATCTAGAAATTTATGAGAATAATCTGTCAAAGTCAGCGGCTTTCACTTTGTGGTGGACATTATTAATAAATAACTATAATCTGTTATTAGTTCGTCCAACTTTTAGTTTAAGGCTCAATCTGAGAAAAGGACCAATTGTTCCCGAAACATGTAAAAGATCCAATAAAAAGTGGTGTAAACAAAAATTATAATAAGACTTTATTTTATATCTATCAAGTTGAAAATAGATCAACTAGTTGACGATTCAACTAGTTGATCGTCTCGGGGCGAGACGGACGTGGACGACCCATCCCTAATATATATATATATATTAATATTTATATATATATATATATATATATATATATATTGAGTGTTGTAACAAAGCATATTGTAAGAAAAAGTTGAAATATTAAATATTTTAAAACAATCGATAATCGGCGGTTTCAGAATCTTCATGAATATCTTAGTTACTTATTAACCAATACGTTTCCCCTTGAGAAATGAGGATATAACGCTCTTTTATCCGAAATAAATATGTTGCGTATAATTGTATGCGTGCAGTTGTAGCACCACTGAAAATATGAAAAACAGAAACGTTCTTACAGTTCAAACAGTATCAAAAAAGAACAGTAAGACAAAATATGAAAATAATTAAATAAAAAATTTACCTAGAAAATTAATTGAAAAAAACATGAAATTAAATTGAGTAGCTTGTTGTTGTTGGTCTTGTGATTAGGACTCTCGCCTCGTGATCCAAAGGTCGCGGGTTCGAATTTCACTCCAGACCAGCAAGTTGGTCCTATTTTCATAGCACAAGCGTTTAGATTAGTTTGAAAATAGTAAAAATATTGATGTAACACGTATTCCGTGTTTGCATCTCTATTTAAAAAAAAAAACAAAAAAAACAAAACATTAGCAGAACTTAATGGAAAAAACTGCCACTGTTGTTTTTGTTTACTTGAGATTTGTGTTTCATTGTATCAATGTAATTATAACTGAGATATAACTGTTGTTAAGTACTAGTGGTTGCCAGTCGAATTGCAATAAATCAATCATCAGATATAAATCTCAAATAACGGTTAGTGTGTCAAAGGTTAAAATACCATCACTAGTTTCAGAATCGACTGTATCTTTCAGATGAAAGATGTCAAGCTGTCGTAGAATACATCTACAAACTCACTGTACTCATTGCCCAGTCTGTGTGTTTTCGGCAGTGAAGAGTGTGTGTGGTCCTTACTCGTCCCATTATTATAGTAGAATATATCTCCGTGTAATATTATATCATTCACCACCGTGTCCGACGGGATGCCTCACAGTAGACACCATGGCAGACGTAATACATGATATACATTTAAACTTATTGTATTATAGTAATTTAAAGTTAAAACATGTATTTGTTAATTAATCAAGTGCGGGCGCCCTAATCTTGAATCAAACGGCTTTCAACCAATACTGTTTTTCCCTATATTAATTTTTTTTCATCATATCAAATATTGCGACCCGCGTAACTTAGCAAACATGTGTATGTGGCCCGAAGAAAAAATAGGTTGAGTATCGCTGCTCTAGTACATTCAAAAGCACAGTGTCACACTCTGGAACACTTAATGCCACTGGCACAATTTGGAATAATTAATACAATGCATTTGTGTTTAAGCAATGTTGCTGTAAAAATTTTTTTGACCCTTTTTATCAAGGGTTTCGATATTGGTATATTGCTGATAGCAACGCTTACATGAAAGTAGATCCCGTATCTACATCTTTCCGACCTTCTATCCTCATTTTTTGTCACTCATGAACCAAACTAAACCATGTAAGCGAATTTCTCTTAATCCTTTCTAAAGAATTATTCCTTTCTGGGGAAGGCAAGGTAAAATTATTCAAACCATTAATAGTAATAACTAAGTATTACCAATTAATATAAAGCTGATCTTTGTACAGTAAACACAATAATAAAGAACGTTGCTCAGGCGGTTTAGTCAGAAGGAAAGGGTGAATGGGGAAAGGGTGGTAAGAAATCATACGTACCCTTTATCATATTTATTTTTTCTTCTTGTTGAACGATAAGTGGTAACTGGTAACTAGTAGAAGAAATGATTAAACTTTTGATTTAATTATACATTTTTATTTAATTAAAAACAAAATTGACATCACTCAATACTAAATAATTATCCTGATGTCTGCGAAATAACAAAAATGTACTGAAAATTAATAGTAAAGTGCTACGATTACAGGTAAATGAAAGATAAAATGAACAACCTAGCTCTTAAAATATGATTTCTTGCGACCAAGAAATATATAATAACTGCTTATTTACGGTTTTATATTATTTTATAAAATTCGTTAATTTTTATTTTGGGTTATTATACATAAATAGGTAGAAACAATAATTAATTACCCCTCCATTACTAGGTAATAACTAATACTTTTCGATGTTTTAATATTGGCATGATAAGGGAGGTGATAATGGGAGACAAGTGGGAGAGAGGGGTGGACAGCTGCAGGGCGGTGATGGTGGAGGGTTGCAGGGCGGTGGTGGTAGAGGGTTGCACGGTGGTGGTGGTGAAGGATTGCATGGCGGTGGTGGTGGAGGGTTGCACGGTGGTGGTGGTGAAGGATTGCATGGCGGTGGTGGTGGACGGTTGCACGGTGGTGGTGGTGAAGGATTGCATGGCGGTGGTGGTGGAGGGTTGCACGGTGGTGGTGGTGAAAGATTGCATGGCGGTGGTGGTGGAGGGTTGCACGGTGGTGGTGGTGAAAGATTGCATGGCGGTGGTGGTGGACGGTTACACGGTGGTGGTTGTGAAGGATTTGCATGGCGGTGGTGG
>JADDOH010001083.1:0-13896 GCA_016648135.1 Agrypnia vestita | reverse complement strand
GTAACTCGTAAAAATATAATATTATTTATATTAAATGAATAAAACAAAACAATCTGTCATATAAGTAACTAACTATGGTGACCCGTAAAAATATGATATTATTTATATTAAATGAATAAAACAAAACAATCTGTCATATAAGTAAATAACTATGGTGACCCGTAAAAATATGATATTATTTATATTAAATGAATAAAACAAAACAATCTGTCATATAAGTAAATAACTATGGTGACCCGTAAAAATATGATATTATTTATATTGAATGAATAAACTAAAACAATGTCATATAAATAACTATCGTGACTCATAAAACTATTATATTATTTATATTGAATGGAAAAAATAAAACAGTTTGTCATATAAATAACTATCGCGATTACGGAAGACCGAAGGTTAACTACCCCTGAACAAACCGCAAACGACACACGATAATGAAAATTGTTGAAAAGAAATATTTCAACTATCCAATATTGAATGAATAAATAAAACAACATCATATGAACAACTATCGCGATTACGGAAGACCGAAGGGTTACTAAAAAAAAAAAAACAAAAAAAAAATAATAACAACCAATAAAAATAAAAATAAAAATAAAAAAAAAAAAACAAAAAAAAAAAAAAAAAAAAAACAAAATAAATCAAAAACAAACAACCCAACAATAAAAAAACCAAACTAAACAAAAAAATAAAAAAAAAACACCAAAATAAAAACAAAAATACAAAACAAAAAACAACAAATTAAAAAAAAACAAACAACAACTAAACAAAAAAAACACAAAAACAAAAAAACCCAACACACCAAAAACAAAACCACAAAAAAAACCAAAAACAAAAATAATTAAAAAAAAAACCGCACCAATAAAAAAACAAAAAAAAACAAAAAACAATAAAATAAAAGATTAAAATACAAACAAAAAAAAAAAAAACAAAAAAATTTAAAAAAAAAAAACACAACCACCCCTGAACAAACCGCAAACGACCCACAATAATGGAAAATGTTGAAGAAAGACATTTCAACTATCTAACACTGAATGAACAAACAAAACAATGTCATATGAATAACTATCGCGATTACGGAAGACCGAAGGTCAACCACCCCTGAACAAACCCTTCCCCCTAAATACGTACGTCTGACAATCACCATAAAATGCAACCATGTATTATTAAAAAGGCGTAGCAATATATATATATATATATATCGAAAGGTAATTATAATTACAGGTATATTTGAGTTCGCTAGATGGCGGTAGCATAACAATTTTTAATCATATGCCAGGCTGACCTGTAAATAATATTAGGTCCTTACATATGAAATTCACGTTTTGCCGTACTGGCAAATTTGATCTCAAATATCTTCTCTTTGGTTAGGAATTCCAAATCCAAATTTATACAGCTATTTACTCATGTATTTGTGTTTTGAAAATTATAATTCATTTGTTTTTTTCTCAATTGTTTTTTTCTTTGCGTCACTCAGTTTACAAAATGAAAAACTTGAAATATCGCGTTATTTAAGAGTACGAGTTCCACCGCAGCACCAGGCTGCAGAAACGGCTCGAAGGATTAATGATGTGTATGGCGACGGTGCCGCAAAAGAAAACACAGTGCGTTTTTGGTTCCAACGTTTTCGTTCTGGAAATTTCGACCTGCAGACAAGCCCCGTGGACGGCCGGAGACCAAAGTTGATAATGAAGAATTGAAGGCTATTGTGGAAGCGGATCCATCGCAAACCACATCCGAGTTAGCTGCAGGCTGCGGTGTTAGTGATAAAACTGTTTTAATCCACTTGAAGCAAATTGGTAAGTGAAAAAGCTTGAAAGGTGGGTACCTCACGAATTGAGTGAAGCAAATCAACAAACGCGCGTTGACTGCTGCGTTGCATTACTCAACCGGCACAATAATGAAGGGATTTTAAATCGAATCATTAGATGTGATGAAAAGTGGATCCTGTACGATAATCGGAAGCGCTCATCGCAATGGCTGAACCAGAACCCTGCCGAACCAGCCAACCATGCACCCAAACCATGCCCCAAGCGAATTGCCTCCACAAGAGTTTTTAGCTTGTGAGCGTTTTGGTGGACCTAGTGCTGGTGTCGTTTTTCACTACAGCTTTCTAAACTGGCCAGCGATTACGGCATATGTCTATTGTCAGCAACTGTAAACTCATGATGGAAAAGCCTAGTCGCTGCTAAACAACCGGGCCTGGTTAATCGCTCTAGGCCACTGCCTGCTTCCTGAGAACGCTAGACTACTACACACTGCATCAACAGACGGCTATTAAACCAAATTAGAGGAGCTTCAATTGTGAATGTCCAAGACATCCCCCGTACTCTTTCGGACCTTGGCCCTACAATTACCATTTTTTTTTTCGTAAATTTGGATAACTTCTTGCAAAGGAAAAAATTCAACTCCGATGGGGCAGTCAAAACCGCCTTCAAAGATTTTATTGATTCCCGTCCGAATGGTTTTTATAGTAAAGGGATCGATGAACTACCTATGTGATGGCAAAAGTGCATAGATAGCAATGGTACATACTTTGATTAAATAAATATATTATAATAAAAAAAATCGGCTTTATGTTCCTCCCATACTAAACATCAATTTCATATGTAAGGACCTAATATATTGTATTCGAAGCAGAATAAATTTTAGCGCAAACCATATTGCACAAACATTAAAAATTCGACACTCTAAACATCCTCTGCAATTTTTATAGTAAAACGCTATTCTAAATAACTAATAATATTTTAATTTTATTTATTTTCATGCTGCCAGAACTCCTCCGTCCGGGACAAACATAAAACGCAATTATATTTCGAAAAGTGCTACCTCTTACGCGGCAAAAATACCCATTATAATCGGGCTATGAATATGAACTATCCCCGCCTCATAATGAAGCCCAGCACCAATACAAAACTCTTACTAGAAATAATAAATGCGACTAAATCTAAATAGATACAATATATACTATTCGAAATACGTCTTTATAGGAGCAGTGTTTAAAACGATTGCCTAATGATACGCAATATAAAAATGTAACGAGTCTAATAAACCATACATTCATGTTACAATAAAATAAGTATAAAATCCAGGTGCATTTTAAAATATATTATTTGGAGGAAATTTCTCGTACGATTTGAATTTATATCACACTGACACTCGTGATATTAATTACACATAATTACCCCGATCTCAAATATTCCCAAAATAATACATTTCGATAGTAAAAATAATTAACCGTAATAGATAATATAAATGTGATCCTTAGCTGAAGACCGGATTGCGCACCACCCACGCAATACAACAATTATCATACTGCTACTAGGCAAATCATATAGAAATCTGTGCATTCAATCGTTAGCACAGATAACATAAAATTCCCCTGCATAAAGATACATCCGTTTGGGCCGCGACGTATTTGAAAATTACATAAGTATTATGAAATAGATCCAGCATTATCACCAGCCGCAAAATTACGATTTATTATATATTAAATCTGATGCGCGTATAGTAATAATTATCCCTAGGTCCAAAATACGTGACGAAACAAATCACAGCATGTATCAAAATTTGTTGCGATCCGAAAGAACTCCAAATTGAATACACATAAAAGGCAATAGAAATAAATAATATTGGAAATGCTTATCTGTTTTCACAAGTGTTCACTGTTCCAAATCTCCTTTGAATTATTATAAACCTCCGGCTTTTTCCTCGGTCCTGTTAAATTATCTTCCTTATTTCGGACTTCCTTCGACAAGGCCTTCGGTCGACTTCCAAGGCTGCAAAATCAAGGCCGCTCTCCAATTTGTATTGCTAAATATAGTCTCTATCTCCCGCCATCTTTTATTCCAACTTGCGTGTAAAAGTCAAAGTCTACCATCTCAGGACGCCTTTCATTGGCCAGATCCGCTGCTGGGCCGCGTCTGCGATTCGTCCGATTTAGTCAAAATAAAGGTAGAGCACGCGCGGCATACCTCTACGTTTCAGGAACAATAAAGGCTCGTCTGCACCTACTTACCCGGCAAACATATAATTACAGAATATTTAACGGGTTGTGAAGCTTCTCTTTATTATAAACTTTAGTAGACAACCATTCCAGTATAAGCTTCTTATCAATATCGATTTAAATAAGTCAATATCATCACAAGTTAACATCGGAAATAAAATGGAACGAACAATATGTATTACAAAACAAAAATTACATGAAATGAGCACCTAACCTTATTAATAACCTAACAAAACTGTATAAAAGAACTCATTTTATGCTGTAAAATAAGTTACAATTGACAACTTGAGAACTCAACAAATCCATTCATTTAAAGAATCCCCGATAAATACGTAGGTTTGTTCAGATACACGGTCCACAGCCAAACCGTAATATTCGTGATGATATTCGGCGAATACGAATATTCGGTAAATATCTACTATTCGGCGAGTACGAATATTCGTATTCGTTGCATCACTAATATAAATAAATATACATTATTCTTCTTCTTTGTGTGCCCTATCAGGTCTCCTAGAAGTTGGCGATAACTCTAGCGAGTCTCTAAAGTCTTCGTATCCCGCGCTGCCCGGGATAGCTGCTCCACACTTCTGATACCGGTCCACTCGTAGGTTTCGCAGCTAAGACATCCGTCTCCCACCAGCCCACTTGGCGACCATGTTTAACGCATTTTTTGTTAGTTACATTTTTTTAATAAAGTTCCATGATTCTTAAAGCTGACTGTAACCATATATTTTTTCAATAGATAGTTTCAATTAAATTTAATTCTGTATATCTTTCAAAATAATTCAACTAATTTGTTTCAAAAATACTTGTGTGTAGCCATAAATATATAAATTATTTTTCTTATTCGTGAAACGGATATTATCAATTCAAACTCTTATTCATTTTTGTATGTATATTTGAACAACACGTTTACGGAAAAAAATATTATGTATTTTAATCTACGCACTTTTGATTAATAACACCTACATGTTTCGGAAAAATCAAGGTGTTTTATATATGTCAAAATATCAAAATGAATGATGTCTTTCGTTTTGGTTTTCTAAATTATTTTAAATATTATTGCTGAAGTTCTTGATTACAAAAAATTTTTGACGATGGAAAGGTTTTTCCGAAACTTACATGTTTCGGAAAAACCTTTCCATCGTCAATAATTTTTTGTAATCAAGAACTTCAGCAATAATTAATCAAATATAAGTAGATTAAAACAAATAATAAAATTAATTTTTAAAATGTCAATCTACAAAGTTGCTCAACCGATTGAAAAAAAAATCTATTACATGGTTGATTTTCACAAAACGTTCTATAATTATCGCTTGTCCGTAAGTACTCAAAACTTCATATTTAATTTTAAAAGATTTTTCTCACGTACAGACTTAAAATAAATTTAGTCAGTGACGCATTCGTAGGATATTAAAAATATGTTATATGCGTCAGTTCAATAAAATAATCATACCAATAATCAGCCATTAAATGCTTTGCTGGATATAGCATGTTCATCAATAATCACTTTAGAAACGTTATAAAACTTGTTATATAACTCGTTATATAACTTTTGTATAACTCTTGTAGTCAGAGTATTCATTATACAAGTTTAAATAGGTCTCTGAACGTATCTGTTAATTTTCAGTTAGCAATATCATTAATCTCAAAATAATAATGACCCTCGTTACAATGCCAATCAACTTTGTCATAATTTAATATTTTATCAAAAAGTATCAATATAAAAATGTGTAAAAGGATGACGAGGATTTATAATTAAGACCAAGTCTTTAACGTGGAAAAATAATGATGATTCATGATATTATTTTTCGACAAAACAAAAAAGGATTCACCGAGCATCCTGACGGGCAACATCCCCCTAATGATGCATAAAATGAACATTTACAATCTTTGTTTGGCTCTCTTCTATTTTCGTTTTCCCCCTCCCCTTCGCCGTTCCGTTTAGCCCCATCTCAGGTTTTCCGGTAATGTCGATTTCCCGTCAATCGTTTTTTAAGTCACGTTTCCCGTAAGCGTCGTTTATTTTCTTTGCTTCGACTATTTCTCCCACTCCAGGTTTACTCCCCGCGCCGTGGAAGGTGCAGCCAGGATCGCTCCGAAGATTGGAGCCGAAGATTGCCGGCTCGTTTGATTTATTGACTTTTCCATAGGCGCCTTGTATCAGAAGCCCGGCTTTCATTTAGATAATCGATTCCTGGATTGTTGCTACTTACGGCACCCCGTACACAATTCTACTAGCTAGTTTTATTTATGAACTGAACTAACAGGGAAAATATATTAAAAGCTGGTTTCGGCTGCACGGCTTACATCAAATTACCAAATTTTTCTACAACTATGCGGTTGTTTTTAGGTTTATATAATCTACATTCTTTAAGTATTTTGTCAACAGCAAATGTATGCAGTAGAACGGTAAAGTATTATTTTGTATTTAATTTATTTCGGAACAGTTTTAAAGTACCTACCTACATACATATTTTTTAAATTACACAAAATATAAAAAATAATTTGTTAAAATTATTGTTTGTGGTAATACTTAAATTTGGAGCCTTCTATACAGTCTGATATAAGCCTGCTCTCTAAGGTTTTTTTTACTACCTATAATATGTTGAATAATATCATTGCTATTGATTAAAAGTAACTTCGTACTTTAAAAGGTGTTCTGTTAATTAACCACGTTCTGGTACCAATCAATATTTATACTTATCAAATATCATAGATTTGAAAAAATATTGCAGTGACGTATTAAAAACAAGAGTAAAAAATTTTGTATCTGATTACAAACTTGTTGATGTAGTTTTAAACTACTTGCTTAGTAAACATGCGGTCGGAGATTCAAAGGTCTCTTTTCATCTTAGTTTGGAAAAGAAAACAGGTAAGTTATGACAAAATTTAAATTTTGTATACGTCTCTGAATATGTATTTTAAAAGGGCTATAATTCTTCTAGTATGTATTTTTATTCCCATTGGCTTCAAGATCGATTAAATATAAATATCTATATTATGGAAAAAACAAAATTATACAGGATTTCTATTGGGCAGTAGTGAAATTCTCTTTTATTAAGGACAATAAATATACGTTCATCATGGAAAATAAGTAGGAGCTTTAATGAGAGAATGTTTAAGATTTAAAACAAAACATATCTGGCTTACTTGCATAGTTAGTGCAGTTACGAGTGGTTGCGACGCCAAACTTTGGCAATAAAGGTTGGTCCCACTAGTGGAAAACTAGTTAGTCCCAGTAAGGCATAAGTTTAACAAATGAACATACTTTGAAAATAATACAAATATTGCACGTTCGCAAGCATATATCAAGTAAAATGAGACATATAGAGTGCCTACTCTAGTCTGTGATCTCTTCTTAAAATTGCATTTTGTTTATAAAAATATTTTAAAACATATCATATTTCTTATATATCATGATGGACCAAAATTTTTATAAAATATTATATATATTTTTCAAATAAGAAAACTTATGTTCAAGAGAGAGTAAAATCGACTCTTGTATTTTTAAGAGTGTCTGTTGTTTAATTATTCCAGAAATATTTCCTTTCCTGTAACTTATCTTTTCTCTCATTTTACCATAACAACTAGCTCTAACCCGTAAAAATGACGTTCTTTTATTATATATATTTCGGCCGCCAGTTAAGGCTTTCAGAACAGACTATCTGGAGTAGCTTAGCGTCTTGATAATAGTGATGAAAATTAAGATTACATTTTTTTTGCTTCTGATACCTCATTTTTATTTGAGCCATCTGGTAGCATTAGTGACGGAAACTGTTACATAGAGAATTATATAATTTGTTTAATGATCAATACCAATGACAGATGCGATATAGTAATGGATGCACTATTTATGGAGTATTTTATTAAAAAAGCACCAATTCAATGTTTTTATTTTATTTAATTACTATTTTGAAATTATATTCCTTTTGAAAACAGAATGAGATCAGAGATTGGATAGGAAGTTACGGACGAACATTCTAAATTGTTATTATTGAGGATTTTATAATTGCTAGTACCTGATTTTTACGTACGTAGCATCGTGCACGATATGCTGTAATTCACAGGCTTAATACGCATTATCGCTCCAACAAAATATTTTAAATGCACAAAGAATATAATGGAGTCATTCACACTAAACTCCGGTGCCGGACCGATCGAGCTCCGATACAGAATATTTGACCGGAGCGGGATCGAACTTGTCCTGGCTTATAGATAGATTTCTTTCCATTTAAGAAATACAATCGAATTAGTATGAGTAAGCCGTGCGTACAAGGTATATTATTTCGTTGTGTTGGTGTTTATACCCGTAAACACCAACACAACGAAACAATGTGCGTAATTACGGAAGACAGGTGAACCGTCATGAGTGAGTTGCTTACAGGTACAGTAAAATTAACGTATGCTAAGGCTGCAGCAGTCAGCAGTACTGTTAAGGTAAACGGTGCGGCAAAGCTTGCGGGTCCTCCGCCAACGGTAGAGCTGTTTTATCCACCAAAGCCAGCCACTGCTGATTCAACAAAAAACACCGTAATGGAGACTTCAAATGCAATAAATGATGGTTTTCAGCCTGTTACACTGCGTCAATTTCGAGGGGCAGGCGTACTCTTGGAAACATCGAATAATAAAAGACTCGAGGGTGTAAAGTTGGCGAAAGCCCCACCGAAAGCCAAAGGATTACGAATGGGTAAACCCACTGGCCAACTGCCGCGAATCATTATTTATGAAGTACCACTCAATATCGAATTAACTGAAGCGGATGTCCTTCAAGAAATCTATAAGAGTAACATTGAGGGAAAACTAGATCTTACCAATGTGTATTTCTGCAAAGTGACAAAGAGGGTATGAATATTTGGCAGAAGAGATGGCCCCTCGGTCAATTGCATGTATACGGTGCAACCCTTGGTCGGGACACTGCTGATTGATGCTGGCCTGTGCATCATAAGCTGGCACGCTAGCCGCATTCGAGACTGTTGGGGCCACTAGATGTTTTAAATGTCATTTTATGGACATTTGAGCAGGGGCTGCAAAGCTGATGTACCGACTAGTAGACACTGTGCAGAGAAAGGACATACGGATGAGTCTTTCCCCAATAAGACTGCACTACCCAGTGTGCCACACGCGCACGTTTCAACAAGCCGGCAGATCACCAGACCGGTGAGCGTATCTTCCCAGTGTATTATAGCAGCGGTTGACTTAGCATTTAAGAAAACTAACTATGCATAGACGCCACGGTTGCACAGTCCTACAGATTAATTTGGGCAGATCGCGAGCTGGGTCTTTGGAATTAAAACAAGTAATACAGGAGTTAAACTCGCCCATCGCCCTGGCCCAGGAGCAGTACACCTGGCGCGGCAACTCTCCGAGTGTGGGGCCGCCACTTACGATGCTCGAGGAGGGCACGGCGCTAGATGCAGGGATCTTGGCCGACTCTGCTCGCCTGAGGCCCTTGTACCTGACGTACCTGTTTGATGATTACCGAACATGTGCCTTCATAATCCTCGATGGCTTGGAACTTTTTCTAATATCTGTATATTTTAAATTTAATCAGAATGTCGAGCTACACATCCGGGGACTGTCCCGTGTCCTTGAATGTGTAAACTATAAGCACGTCGTTGTGGGGGGGGGGGATAGCAATGCTTGTCCTCCCCTCTGGTGGAACCGTGACATAGTTGGGCTTAGTTACGAGCGCGGGAGGGCTATTGAGGATTTTATAGCCAGCAATGGTCTTAAAATTCTCAACATCCCTGGTTTCCCGACCCCTTTCTCTGGTCCTGCCGGGGAGAGTTGCGTCGACATCACCTTCTGTACTGACAATATGGTGGAGCTTGTCCAGGACTGAAGGGTGCTGGATGGTGCGATGAAAGTGATGTCTAGTGGCTTTCAATAAAAAGTCCACCACAAATTCGGAGAACAGAACGTCATTTTCAGATGAAAGATGAACTATGTAAGGTTTTCGAAAGAAGTGTGAATGAACCAACTCCTGTAGATGACTGTTTCGCAGTCGCTAGAAGTAGTGGTTAGGGCAGCGGACTTATCTCTGAGGCAAACTCGGCCTAGCAGACCAACTAAAGCAGGTTGGTGGACCCGCGAATTAAATCGGTTACGGTCAATATATCGAAGGGCATATCGTGGAATGAGCAACGTCTGATGCATAAACCTGAAATAGTGAATTGAGAACCGCACGTGCGGCCTACCAATTAGCAATTCGAACGGCTAAACGCGACTTGCGGCGAAACTGGGTCACAAAGATAGGGAACGCCTATCCCTGGAAGGTAACGAGTCTCATTGGGGGTGGCGGTAAGGAATCTGCCCAGGTTCTCCCCGGGATTATTCTCAGTGACAACAACACTATTGGCGTCCACGCCACCCTTGAGGGGCTTCTAGATAAATTTGTTCCATGCCCGTGGCCGAGGGGGAGTCTAAACATCGCAAGATTATCTATGTGGTGGCCCCACCGGCCTCATGCTGCGTAAACGTGGAGATCCCCTGCCGGTAACGGTCGTAGAAGTTGATAATGTTATAAGATCTATCGGTGCTACTGAAGCTTAGACAGACTAACTGGTATAATTGTGAAACAAGTTTGAAGATTCGCAAAGTATGAAGTTACAAATGTGATGAATACGTGTATGATAGTGACGATTTTCCCCACGGCATGAAGGAGAGGCCTCCTTTGTGTCATTCTGAAGAACAACGGCAGATATCTATCTGATCCAGGTGTGTATCGGCCGATCACACTCCTTCCTAGATTCGGGAAGGTGTTTGAAACGCTGATTGGAAACAGGTTCAAAGCTTCTCTCTTACCGGCCTGTGATTGACACTTTGCCTTTATTCGGGGAATGTCCACAGAGAAGGCTATTCTGCACGCGCAGGTACGGGTCAGTGGATGTCAGGAGAAGTACGCAATGGGGGTCTCTTTGGACATATGCGGGGCTTTTGACAATGCCTAATGGGACATGATCCTCACCAAGCTCAAGGTCAGGCAGTGCCCGAGGCACTTTTTCAATTTATTGAAGAGTTACTTCAGTGGCCTTGATGCGATCCTGAGCTATGGGGGATCACCATCATCACGGAAACTAACATGGGATGTCCGCAGGGCTCGGTGTTGGAACCGATCTTGTGGAACATATTATTCAACGATATAATTCTGTTACTGGTTGCATATGCAGACGACGCGCTGCTATTAGTATCCGGCAAGAGTCGAAGCGAACTTGAGCGTCGAAGTAATCAATCGATAGAGCTTTTATGCGTGTGCGTGCGACAGAAATCAATTGGCTCTTGCTCCTCAAAAGGCAGGGACTACGGTGATGCGACGCCACTTTCTAAGGAATCTGATTTGTAAAAATAAAAGGGACAAATGTTAAGTTTCAACGGGTTGTTAAATATCTTGGAGTATGGATGGACTCATCGGGTTCCTTTCTTGCTCACGCGAAGGCGAACTTGGAGAGAGCTGCGAGTTTTTTATTGGCAGTAAAACGCGTTAGTGTGGCGGATTGGGGCCTACGTTCCCCAGCGGTGCACCTAATATACCGCGCGACGTATGTGAGTCAAATCACGTACGCCATCGTGTTTGGGTTTACCACCTGGAGGCTATGGTTTTCTCATCCGCGCTAAATACAGGCCGCTGTTGGTTCTCACTGAAGCCTACCGGACAGTGTCTAACGTGGCCCTACCTGAGTTGGCAGATATTTTGCCTGCTGATCTACAGGTGTTAGAATCGAACGCTCGTAGCTCTCTGAAGAAAGGACTGGAAATCACCGTTTTTGAGGTGACATCAGTCCCTCTGATGCCAATTACCAGGAGTTGTCTGAAAGAGTAAGAACGATAATACTTGAGAGGTGGCAAGAGAGGTGGGACACGGTGCCTCTGGGGAGGTGAACTTATTCCTTCCTCTCAGGAGTCGTCATGAGAGAGAAAGGTAGAGGGGGTCCTCTGATCATTACACGATGCAGCTGGCATCGGGACATGGCGAGTTTCGGAGCAAGCTGCAAGACTTGGGACTCGCCGCGTCACCCTGTGTAATTATGAGAGACGCAAGAGAGGTTATGATTGAAGGACTTGAGAGAGTGAGGTACAGGTCCGCACGGAACTTTGACCTTACAAGAATGATAGGAACCTCGGACTCTTCCGGGAGTTCGCCAGGATGTGGCGCTGGAAGCTGCTTGGTGGGTAATTTCTCTTGAGACTGAGGACCCGTGACGCTCGGAACTGAACTCCGCCTTTTGTATGTTTCTGTTTTGTCATATTACCCATACTTTCTTCACTGTCCCGTTCCCACCCCATTTCTATAAGCCACTTTTATTTTATTTCCTCATTTTACCTTAATTTATTCTTCTCTTTATGAATTAAATTATTATGTTTCTCTTTTCGATATTGATGTTTTATTTTGTGATTGACCTTTATATTTTGATTTTATATTTTATATTTGTTTTCATTACCTTATAAAGAGGGTTTGGTGGGAATGGGACAGTGTATAGAGGTTTATTGTACCTCAAGTTGCCGGGTCGCTCTTTACACGATTTGGCACGGAGATGGCCTTTAGAGAAAAAATGTCAACCTGGCGACGTAAGTAGGGCCGATATGGGAGCTTTCGCTCATAAAACGGTCCTGGGAACGCGATGGATCTTCATTCACTGTCCATCCATCCGTCCGTCTGTCTGTCTTTCCCCGTAACTTCGTGTAACGTCCGTAACATCGTTATAGTAAAAAAAAATATTTTAAGTATTTTTATTATTAATTTTTTATCCGCTTTTTAGGTTAATTTTTTAATTTTTTTTTAAAGTAAATTTTTCTTTTAATTTTTTTCTTTCTTTTTTTATAAATAAAAAAAAACTTATTCCTTAGGAAACGATATTAAAAGTACCAACATTTTTGACGGGTTACAGCTAGTGTATTATAAACTTGTCTGTAAGTTTACAATCCCGTTACAGAATATTATTAAAATCACTTCCTCAATAGTTCGCAATAATAAGAAACATGATAGGTGAAATAAATAACAAGTTCTTTATAATACGAGTATGTTAAAAAATCAATAAAGCTAACGGATATTTCTCCGCGGCCAGTTTTAGATACCAGTTCGTTTCTGTCTCAGGACCGCATGAACCGATATAGTTTCCAGTTTATCCAATTGTTCCGGAGACAGCTACGCTTTGCCTACGTCAGTTGTCAAGAGATGATTCTTGGATCTCGAGCCCTTCAAATGACCGATCTTGCGGAAACTCCACGCGAATGGTTAAAGAAGATAAAATATCATGTACCTACCGCCTTAATAAAATGTTGTGTCATTTTATCTATTTTCGGGCAGTATTTCTTTCTGAAAATCGAGATATTGTTGTCATTGTCCCAGATATAAAGTTGGAGGGATTTCAAAGTCGATCTAAGAACACACTTTAATGAAATGCGGACCATTTTTTTTGTTGCTGTATATTACTTTTATTAGTACTTAGATTGGAAAAGAAATTATATTTATTCAACAAAATATTTCAGAAATGTACACATCATCACGTCGTGTTAGGTTGGTAAGTTATATTTGTTTTTTTTCTTTTGACTGTTGGTGAGACGAAATTAATACCATATATAAAAACTAGGTGTCTGCTTTTTTCTTGCTTATGCATTCTGCTTCCTGTAACCATTTAATGTTATCAGTATTGTAAACTAAAGGAGGACCTACCTTGCAGTATCCTAAATCCCTATTAGATAGGGTTAATTTGGGATGTTAATGATAACAGTATCTCTCAGTCAGTTTGGTTATGACTGGACATCATAGTTATCTGACCTGCTTCTACTGTACAAACTGCCTGCCTTAGTTATTCAGTGCAACCTGTTGCAAGCTCCGGACATTACTCGAACCTAATCTGATGTCTCATTGGATTAACAGATCAAGTTCG
>JADDOH010001082.1:0-40060 GCA_016648135.1 Agrypnia vestita | reverse complement strand
TTATAATTCGATATTTTAAGATAAAACTCTTAGATATTCTTTAGAGCTATTTAAAAACCAAACCCAAGCATTTTGACTTAGTTATAAAATATTATAATATTGATATGATATATTTACATATAATTATATCTACGATACGATGATCCTCCAGAATCATCGCCATCGTATTGTACGCGTGCGATATAAAACTTTCTCGAGTCTTGCCCGTATTGTTAAAAGAAGGGGCTTAAAAGAACTCCAAACTTCGTAATCCTTTTGAATAAACTTAGAGAAAATATTCCATCTTCTCGCGAGTTTTTTTTTCCAAACAAAAGGTTTTATTTTGTCTCAGGAATACTAATACGATAAAATCTCCTGCCATCAAATTTAGGAAGTATCAGAACTACCCTCTGTTTGGGATCATTTGCCCCATGAATTATACAGTTAACAATAAATAAATAAAATGTTCACAGTTCAAACAATAAAAAGTGTGTAAATATATTCAAAAGTAAATACATACATTTTCTGCGTATAGAGATGACAGCGGGACAGTTTTTATGAATGATAGAAATTTGATCCTTGCGAGCTTACTCCGAAGAAAGGATCTTTAGTTTGGTTGTGAAAAGCCGTGGGCTGTATTGATACTGCTAAGCTTTATATTGAAAAGGAAGATTCGGTGAGGTTTGATTGAACGATTTAAATAATTCTATCAGCAGTTTTTAATATGGCGGCACCAGAAAATTGTTTGTATGTATCGAGTAAACTCCATTAATTACATGCTATTAAAGGGTTTATTTTGCTATAAATTAAACGTAGACATCTATAATATCATCCGAAAACCATACCACAAAATACAAGAACATTTGTTTCTAATTTATCGTCATTTGATTTTCGAGCGTACTTTTCAAATTATATTAGTAAGAATAGAATTATTTAGAGGAGAGGAAAATGTTTTAATTTTGATTCTAAAAAAATATTTAATGCTTAAACATATAATTAGACATTTCATTAAAATTTAATTAATTTTGTGACTTGAATTTAAAAGTATGTATCCTGAGTATTCTGTATTATTCCGATAGAGCAAAATGAATTTTTCGAAACCGCTTGGTTTTTAATAAGCTAAATAATTTAAGCTTTATACTCATTGTGGTTAAATTCAAAGTGAATGGTATAAATTTCACTAAAAATTAATTAATTTCCAATGATTCAGTACCTTTGATAGAAATAGGTACCTACCTATCTATGTTGTAACACTGTTAAATTGTATATTTTTTCCTCAAAATACCTAAATAACATACAGGGTGTAACAGAACTAGTCCACAATACTTTACAGGTAGATCCCTGCCTTGATTATGAATCGAAAATTTTCAAACAACCATGACCTAATATCAATAGTTAAGGAGATATGCGATATCAAAGTTTGCATTTTTTTAATATTTCTTATTTTATTTTATTACTTACTTATTTTTTGCAAAACGTTAGACCATCGAAGATGAAAAGTTCTTTACTTTAACAAAAGTCAAATAAAATATTAAAAACCTTCTAATTCCAATTGCAAAACATTCCAATTGGAATTTTTTCGGGGTTTTTATTATTTTATTTTATTGAAACAAAGAATTTTTCGAAATCGATATAAGTACTGTATAATCGATATAAGTACTGTATAAGTACGATATAAGTAATGATACTTCAACATTTTGTAAAAATTAAATCAGGAATATTGAAAAAAATGCAAACTTTGATAGTGTCTATCTCCATAACTATTGATATTAGGTCATGGTTGCTCAAATATTTTCAACTCATTATCAAGGCAGGAATCTACCTGTAAAGTATTGTGGACTAGTTCTGTTACACCCTGTATTTTATACAGAAACAAGCCCCCATTTCGAAATAAAGTAAAAGCCCACCTATTCTACTAAATTTATAATGAAACGTTGTGAGTCAATTTTAATTCGAAGAAAAATGATACAGTACACGAGAAATAAAATTTTAATTATGTCAAACTGATATGACATGACCATTTTCACTGAAATGACATAATCAAGAAATTCAGACCAAGTGAAAGCCCAAATAACAGAGAACCCACAAAAAAAGAAACCTTTTAAAAAAAAACGTGGTATAATGAGATGTTCTCAGGTTTATATTATAATGTAACATAAAATTCAGACTGATAAAAAAGTACGGCGTTAATAATAATAATACTACTATAACAATTTATCTATTTAAATAAGTGCCAAAATTTAATGAAATATTGTATTGTACTTTAGTATATTGTACTTGAAAGTATTTGTAAATTTGAAAGTTTTGTACTTAGATGCAAAATTTTATTTATATTGTTATTTCCTAGTCACCTATGACTATCCCGGGATCCAGAGATTGAAAAAATGCTCTGGAATTATAATCTCTAGTCTTTATTAGATAGCTGAAATTAGGAATATCGATCCAGATTTTAATTTTTTTTGGTTTTTATTTTAAAATAATAATATCCATTATTTTAATTTATTCAACTAAAATACTTTTCAAATATGTAAAAAATGTTGAAAAAAATCTAAGAGTTACTTGTTAAGGTGTTATAAATTGAGTGTTCAGTAATGAATAAAATGCTGCTGTCAAATCTCTAGCAAGGTGTTTCGTAGATCTAGCTTATCGAATTATTTTATAATTAAAAATTGTTAGATAAAAGTAAATAAAATAATAAAAATTTCCTCGTACTAGCGTGGTGAACGCCTGACAGCTCGCGTTAACGCGTAGGCAGTCGCGTCGCGAATACTCATATCTCATTCTATGTGAATGTATCACGCGAATTAACCTAAAAAATGAAACATTACTTGTTATTTCTTTATTCTAAGAAGGCTTAAACAGCACTTTTACACGGCTCTCTGTCTTGCGCTGTTTCAGTCACTTGGGGCCACTGGTAGTTCCATCTTACTCTCCGTTTGTCTTTTTTCGGGTCGTCTTAGAAGCCGACTTCCCTCTGGTACTATCATTAAAATCTGCTAGGCAGTCTTTTGTTTCCCAAGCAGAGGAGTTTTCCCAAAATTCCCTCGGATGATACCATTCTCAATTTGATCAATGTTTGTACTACAAATTATTTTGCCTTAATAATACATAATATTATTTATGCTTCTGAAAGCATTCAATAATAAAGTGGTATTTGGTATGCATATTTCATGATGAAGGTTATTATTTACCTAATCTGGCAGCATCGTTCCTTTATAGACTGATTTTCAGAAACTATTAAATGCTTAATGGATATGATAATATAAATATCTAAATATGTACATGTATTATGCAAAGATTGTTTGAAATTCTGGGTTTCTCTTACGATTATACTCATTCTTTGTTTTAATTACCTAATAATTTCTCCAAAAATAATTTTGCATGTAGTGCACACCCTGCCATTATCAAAAAAACAGCAAGAAAGTAGCGAAATCGTACGATGTAGCAAGATGTAGATTGTTTTAAAATACTGTTACGAGATACTGAGTACCTGCTGAGTGCTAAAAATAGACCGCAGCGACACGCGATCGTGTGCAGTCAACCGTGACGGCGGACTGATTACGCACGCAATCCGGGGTCACTCAACCGTGACCGTGTTATCTCTCTGGAGCATTCGATAACATTCGATTGCCGAATAAATCCATACGAAAAATAATCTGGAACATTCGACATGTTTCACGTCTAGATTTAATCATTCGGGGGAATTTTGGTATATAAGGAGTCACGCGACGCAGGCTCAAAAATTCAGTTTGTGAAATCAACAAGACGAAATTTCCGAGCGAACAGTGAACCAGCACAAGCAAAAATTTAATTAAAGAGGAAACCAAGGCGAGTTGTTACTGCGGCCGAATATCTAACGAATATTTATCAGAAGTGATCAAAGGACGAAATAGCGTTAATAAGTGCGAATTAAGGAATAGTTAAAAAGTAAGTGCCTGAAATATTTGGAAGACATTTGGCGACTAAAAAAATTAAGAACAGTATTAAAATTTAACTCGTGTCCGGGACTTTCTTTGAAAATAAATTAAACTAAATAAATTTCTAGTATTTTCATTTGCCTCCCAAAGCTAAGTCCCATGACAATATATAGATAATATTGTTTATTATTCAAATCACTCGAAAAACAATATATATAATATTTCTACATATTAAATAATAATACATACGTATATAATTATATATTTGTGCATTTTAAAATAATCTGTGCATCCCGCCAGATGAATTTAAAATACACAAATAGATTATTATATTATTTTTACCGTTGTTAGTCGTACTAATCGTTTTAATGAAATCTTATTGATATTTTTATGAAAAAGTTCTACTCCAGCGCGAATGCAAGTCGCAGACTTCAAAATGTGAGTAGAGAGTGTCAAATGTAACAAAGGAACAATTTCAAAGTAGGACTGCTATTGCTATTAAGGACAACTGAATGATAATGGCTGTCATCGTGTGATAATTCTATTGAATATATGAGTAATGACACGAACTGGCAATGACAATAAAAAAGTATAAACGTAATATACAGATATACAGATAAAAAATTCTTTTCACATTGTAACAAAATATTTTTCCGAATAAAGAATTTCTGTTCGTGCGCTCCTAATGGGACCGTTCCCGCGGGAACTTTTCTTGAAAATTGAGAGAATAATTTTATTAAAAAATTGTATTAAAGAAATGCACTCGATGCATCGATAAACTTCCGATGAACTCGCGGGAGAAGTGTTCCAAGTTTTTCCAATTTCTTTTATCGGCCCGGAAACGAAGGGCTGCCTTGGCTGGCAGACCATGCAATTTGGAATTTTAATAAAACCCTTACCCATCTATTCACCATATTCTCCACCAGAAAACTATCATTTATATTCATTTTATGTACAGTATCGAGTGGTAAAAATAAACTAAATGATCGTCATCAACCAGTACTGAATGAATGAAGTTGCTATGAACTAGGGCATGCATTACCTGTTATCGGTAAACCGGTAAATATGGCTAATACCCATCACCGGTAAATAAATTTCTAGGTACCGATTATTTTTGGTAAATTATTTTTCATTTTTTAATGAATTAAATAATAATACTTTTTCGTTTGTCCGGAATTTCGTTGAAATTTTTTCGGCGCAATATAATGCGCGCACGCGCGTTGGGGATATGAGACTCGCCATATCAAAAATCACTAGCTAAAGTTAACTAACTTACTTACTTACCTACTTACCATCACGCAGTTTCCCCTTGGGGGTAGGCAGAGAGGATAGAGCGCTATACTCTTCTGAACTAACATACAATTAACAATAAATCCACATTCATACATTTTCGCAAGCAAGCTTGCCGGTTGTTGGGGCTTCCATCTTCCATTATCTGGTTAATCTGTTCATGCCACGTCTTCCGCGGTCGCCCTCTTATTCTGGCGCAATCAACACTTGCATTATATATCTTCCTTACCATTCTTTCCTCATTCATTCGCTCAACATACCCAAACTATCTGAGTGACCCTTTTTTACTTCTATTAATTATGCTAGGATCAGCTTTACATTCATACCTAATATCTTCATTCTTTATTCTATCATAAATGGATTTGCCACATAAACGTCTAAGGGATCTCATCTCCACTGCATTCAGTCTACTTTCGTTCCTCTTCTGCCAGCTCCAGGCTTCACTTCCATATAACTTATGTAACTTAACCTTATATAACTTAACCTTATATAACTTAACCTTATATAACTTAACCTTATATAACTTAATTTATTATTATTCATTCTTCGGCGACTGTTCTGTCTACCAAAAATACTTTTTAGTGTTCTATGAAGATTCGCGATGTCTGGTTGCACTATACATTGTCTCCTTCAACATTTTGTCATTATTAAGATCATCGTAAAATCATAGAACTAAAATATCAAAACATACAAAATACTTATAAAAAAATCAACATTAATTAGTAAAATAGTGATGTCCTAATATGTGTTGTAAGTGACTTTCAAATAATCTCTAAATTTTATTACTGTATTATGTATTATTTTAAAAGGAGCAAATAGTTCATATTGATTCTTAACAAAAAATTGAATTTTTTATGACCATTAAATATTAATTATATATTAAATAGATCGATGAATAATTGAACGTAATAACGCATCACATTTATTCAAATAAACTGTATTTAAAAGTAGTCGAACTCTTTTAGATAACGTATCAATTATTTTAGATAATGTTCTGGAAACTTCGAGAGAATGTAATATTTGAGAGTTTGCGGTCACGGGTGACTAACCCTGCGTTGAGTGACGCCGTTGTATTGTCAATATTTACAATACGAACTAATACATAGACCATGGTGCAATATCACTTTTCGACAGTCAACAGTTGTACAATAATGGCATATAAATAATTTTAAATCAAAATAGTTACATCAACACGAATTGAATTGTCGAATCTTCAGTGTCTGGGCGTTCGAAAAAATATATTTTCATTTGATGTCGAAGCGACACGGATGTCAAATAGATTTCTATCATCACGCTAACCAGTCGTTGCGATCTGTAGTTTTGGCTTTAATATGAGTGTTTGGTGATAAATTATATATAATATGTACTAAAATTATTTTTAAAGTCATTAGAAATCTATTTCACATACCTATACAGGGTTATTTGTAAAACATTAATAACCTCGCAGGACTATACTCCTGCCTTGATTACGAGTCGAAAATTTTCAAGCTATCATGACCTAATATCAATAGTTATGGAGATATGCGACATCAAAGTTTGCATTTTTTTTTTCAATATTTCTGACTTATTTTTTTTAAAACGTTGGACTATCATTACAGTAACTCATATCGATTACGAAAAATTCATTCGTTCCAACACAAGTTAAATAAAATGATAAAAACCCTGAAAAAATTCCAATTGGAATGTTTTCCAATTGGAATTTGAAGGTTTTTATTTTTTTATTTGGTTTGCATTAAAGGGAATGAATTTTTCATATTCGATATAAGTTACTGTAATGATAGTCCAACGTTTCACAAAAAATAAGTCAGAAATATTGGAAAAAAATGCAAACTTTGATGTCGCGTATCTCCTTAACTATTGATATTAGGTCATAATAGCTTGAACATTTTCGACTCATAATCAAGGTAGGAATATAGCCCTGCGAGGTTATTAATGTTTTACAAATAACCCTGTATATGCTAATTTCTTCATCTAAAGAGTTCAAATATCAAATTAAAACAAATATTTTAACATTTGACAGATATTTTATATTTTTGAGTGTTGGGTTAGCAGTCACATTATAACAATCCGTTTTCTGTGCTATTTGAAGAATAAGGCGGAATATTTTATTCGAGCCCGGCTTTTCCAGTGAGGACCGCCATCCCCAGGCACGAAGTTCGGAAATTTGAATCTCCCAACTGGGTACATGAACATCTCGTTAAGCTAGGCGGGAGTTTTCTTTGTATTTTTAATGAATCTCATACACGAGAAGTGCACAAAATGCAGCTTCTGACGGATTCGCAACTTGCGCAGCTAACGGCGAATTTGAGCTCGCAATATTTCTAAAGGAGGATGGTGGCCGTTCATCTCATTAAATATATAAATATATCGTGATAGAAATAAGAAGAAAAAATAAACTGCTTATCGTAAAACCTGATTTTCAATGTCAAAAACATGTGATGACAAAAAATTAATGAAAAAACAAAAAATTAACGGAATCGATTCAGCCGCCATTTTAAAACAAGAAGGAGCCTACCGTGCCTATTGGATCAATTTTTCTACAGAAAGTTTGATTGAAATGTAAGAACTATGGAAGTTCGTATACCTATACCCACAAAAATGTATACCCACATACAGAAAGTTTAATTGAAGTATATGAACTACCTACGGAAGTTCATATCATAACCACAAATTTAAGTGGCCTCTTGGGTCCATCTGCAAAGTACACATACATATATGCAGATATACATGCACACATGTGTATACTTGGATATACAGGGTTATTTGTAAAACATTAATAACCTCGCAGGACTATATTCCTGCTTTGATTATGAGTCGAAAATGTTCAAGCTATTATGACCTAATATCAATAGTTAAGGAGATATGCGACGTCAAAGTTTGCATTTTTTTTTTTAATATTTCTAACTTATTTTTTGTACAACGTTGGACTATCATTACAGTAACTAATATCGAATATGAAAAATTCGTTCCCTTTAATACAAGTCAAATAAAAACCTTCGAATTCCAATTGGAATATTTTCCAAATGGAATTTTTTCAGGGTTTTTATCATTTTATTTAACGTGTATTGAAACGAATGAATTTTTCGTAATCGATATGAGTTACTGTAATGATAGTCCAACGTTTTACAAAAAATAAGTCAGAAATATTGAAAAAAAAATGCAAACTTTGATGTCGCATATCTCCATAACTATTGATATTAGGTCATATTGGCTTGAACATTTTCGACTCATAATCAAGGCAGGAATATAGTCCTGCGAGGTTATTAATATTTTACAAATAACCCTGTACAAAATATATATAAAAAAAACATTCAAATTAAAAATAAAAATTTGACGTAGCTGTGGCACCTACAAAATTCATTTTATTATAATTGTTTGCGGAATTCATTGTTTAATTTACAACTTAAATTATGATACAATATTTTGAGATTTTTTTGCATTTTATTTTTATTTTTATTTTATTATTGGATATTGCAACTCTATTAGCCCTAGGGCGTGTTCCCGAGTGTCAGTGTAAAGTTGCATACGTATCATAAGATGTGAGTATTTCTCTTGAAATATTTGCTTTATTATTTAAAACCGGCAAACCTTAGACAAAAAAAAATAGACAAAAAATAAAAATAGTCGAAATGAGCAGTTAATTGGAAGCCTTTCTTTATTGCAGTTAGACATTAGATTCAATAACATTTATAGACGTCAAAACAAGTGTATCTCGCTTAATTTCATTTTATTTTTTAAGATTATCGACGTTTTTTAATGACAGATAGTTAATCCTATAAGAAATTATAAATTCCAATGTACATTTTATAAAAAAGTAACCTATAAAAACCAAGTTTTTACAATACTCCCTTTCTCATTTTCGGGTTTCGTGTCTACCATATGCGACGGAATCTCCATACAACTTACTGATTTGTGTGAAAAAAACTTTAAAAATTTGAAAAATTCCAAAATTATACTATAATTATTTAAAAAAATTAACGAAAATTTGATACATCTTCTTGACCATCGCCACGAGTATGCTTGCAAAGTTTCAGCTCGATTGGATCACGGGAAAGGGGTTAAAAATCGATCCAAAGTTTTTTCGTCAAGCAAGCAGACGCCACGAGTTAAAAGAAACGGAGTAAAAATTAGAAATAAAATGCAAAAATATATAAAGAGTTGCAAATCAACAAGCGATACGAGATATAAAATCATCGCACAAGTGTATAGCGCCTGGGTTCCAAGATCAACACGGTATACTTTGTCATGTTATTGTTTGTCATATTCAGAAATAGAGCGATCATCTATTTTGCAACAAACAGTATATATTGTATATCGAATAGAGTAGCAATGATCTCTTTATGTATTTAATTGTGCTGTTCAGTTTGACCCGAGAACGAAAGAAAGAAAAGAACATTCTTCTCATCTCGTATCGTCAAGTCGTTAGACAAATTAAGCCATATATTCACTAGGGGACTAATAGCGCAGCATTCCGCGCGGCATGTCGCATAAACATCTACGTTCATGTTTCGGGGACAATGACGCGGTCATTTGACGTGTACACACCGGGACTCGCATATCTTGTCGCGGAAATGTCACCCGATGAGGTTATGATGACAGCTGCGGTATCTATTTACTCTTCGTCATTTAGCGAAAACGGGGTTCCGCGCAATTCGAAATGTTTTTTTAGGTCGCAATTTCAAATTAACGAGGTTTTACTGTAGTAAATCGAATATTATTAAAAACAAGGTCCTTTTTGCAAATAATTATTGTTTTCCACACGTCGCGGAAATATCGCCCTATGAGGTTATGATGACAGCCGCATATCCATCATTTTAAGAAACGTAAGAGGAGAAAAAGGTAGTGGATGCGAAATTATTTACTGCAAAGAGAAAGAAGGACGGATATTCTACGCGATCTTCGATCGATACAGCTCCATGAGTTCAAGAACAATTTCGTTTCCCCACATTGTCATCTTGACAGATACAGCGCATGCGTATTCACTTGTAAACGTACCACGTGGTACTGACGCTCCGCGTAATGTCGCAGTGAGCTCGCTCGGGTACCGCGCGCATGGCAACGTTGCCACAGCACGTAGAAATGCCGCGCTATGTTGTGCTCGACGTCGCGGAACAATGCACGACGTTGCAACGTCACGTAGGCTCTGTGCCGCGCGTGCTGTTGAGGAACAGTTTGTCTCCTAGTGAATACATGGCTTTAGTTGATCAAGTCGAGAATTCCCAGATGTACGACGATGTGAGAGCCTGCTCACCGTGAAAAGGTTCGTTCTGTTTTAACACAAGTTACAGTAACAAAATAGAAATGTTTTGTCCATCTCCACTGAGCGGTAATTAATACAGCAGTTGATGGAAGACCACAATTTCGAGTAAATACTGTTTTCGCTCCGAGAATAATTTGTATTTCTGTGAAATATCGTTAGAACAATCAAATTTTGTATTAAACTAGCTTTACTACCCCGCTCCGTCTATGATTTAGATTCCTTTAGACGGTATGTAGGTAACATTGCTAATCCAAAATACTTGACAGATAAATTCCTTCCTAAATTATGAAACGAAAATATTCTTGTTCGAAAATGTTGAAACTCGTCTAATATTAATATTATGGGGGTATAGCTACAATACTTCAAAGTTTGCATATTTTGTATACACCCTGAGAGCCTGAAATTTAAGAGAAAAATATTTTATTTTTATTAGCACTTAATAAAGTATATATTAAACTCTTATTTTTTAGAAAATTACTGTAAAATAAAACAAAATTGCCGCGTTATGTCCTTTCCATTCGAATGGAGCTCCTCTGCCGTAACTGAGATGCAAAAAAAAATGCATAAATTGATGTCACTTATCCCCTTAACTGTAGACTTTTCATCCAAAGTGTATCTAAATATTTTCTATTCAAAATTTAATAAAAAAGATTCTACCGAAGTTTTTTATACTAGCTACGAGACACCCTATTTATGTATGTAAGTTCAATCAATTTTATTGTATAATGCAATCACAATGATAATATTAGATACCTACCCGATAACAAAAACATGCTTACCACCGAAAACAATTTTTAAAAATGTTTTAAATACTATTTAAATAGAAATGTTTAGATTTTAATAAAATAAACGAGCAACAAGCAATGTAGAGTAGGTACATCATCAGGGCTGATGTGCATCAGCTGTAGGGTAGACTAGATAATATAATAACAATTTCGCATATATCGTCCATTGTACTGAGTTTTATGAGCCGAACGATGATGAAGACATGTTAAATACAAGAATGTGTTTCTATCTACTAATGGGTAGTGCCATTTTAATACCCGGTGTGTTATTTTTAGTACTAGAAATTTTTTTTTTTTAAATCTGATTTGTATCAACCGTCCCCGTGCCAGGGACAGTTTTGAAACAGACACAGTTGAAAGCAAATAAATCAAAATATAATATTGTAGCATATTTTATTTATTATTTATTCTAATTTTAAGAATAATCATGGCACCGTTTGACAATATTAATCAGTCTTCAATGTTTTAATACTCTTAACAATATTTTTAATCAGTCTAAACTTTTTTAGGGCGCACAACTTAAGATGTATTTTATCGTCTGGACAATAAGACTGCTTAACGTTCATACACAATTTACATAATTAATATAGACAATAAAAATCGTCAGTATTTCTTTTAAACAAAATAATCTGGGAATAAAGTAAAAGAAAACATTTATTTGATTTTATCTAGTCGTAATTCAAACAAAAATTAAGCTTTGGGATCATTCCAAATTGTAATTGTGGCAAACATAGCTAAGATCACTGGCTAAATCCAAGATAATGATCCCATTGCATATGCAACGAAAATGAATATTTCACTATATTATTGAATGTGCTAATAACAAATTGAAAGATAATTTACGTTTAAAAAGTAAATGTTAAATAAGATATTACACTTTAAAGTTTCGAAAAATGCACCGCATATTTTGACATTTCATAGGCAATATATGAGGTTTAGTTAGGTTAGGTTATTAGGTTTGTTTTGTTTAATTTAGATTACGATTATTTTAGTTAGATTAAATTAACAGGACATTAAATTATATAGTGAAATACTTATTTTCATTGTATGAACAACGCGACCATATTCTTGGATTATTCCAGATCACTTTCTGTGCACTCTTTGTGAGCCCACAGTTTACAAATGGTGCATTTTATCCACTTTTCTCCGGATCTGCTCTCTGAATATTAATTTGATCTTGTGAGTGAACAGTGGTTTACTGCGTGCTTTTCTGAGTGGCCGTGAAAACCTAAGAACCTTCTTAGATACCCACAATTTATAAAGACGTCAAAAACAGTTCCTCAAAAAGGTTCAAAATAATTTTGAAATATATCGGACACTAGGTACCTACTCTGATGATTAGAAAACATCTCGAGTTAATGTTATCACTGGAATTTCAATGAATTTTGATGTAATCATTTCATTTTGAATATTCGATCCAATTTGTCCTCCCCGAATTGCTCGCACATGACAAAATGGCGACATGCACGGATCATGCCCCCGATTTTCTTGCCCGGATTTCCATATTTGTTTTCGCCGGATTAAGTAAATCGGCTGTCACGGAGAGCGATGAAGCTTAACGGGATTTTGCAGGTTCGGCTGAAACGCCATGAACAGAGGGCAGAGGATGCAGACAGTCGAGCGAATTATTCACGGCGGCGCGGCGGCGGATTTCATCTCTCGCCGCGTGATTCCGCTCCCTGGCGGCCGCGGCCAGAAGCGGCAGTCGCGTCACGTGCCGCTCGGCCGACCACAATCGGCTAAGAGCTCGGCCGTCAGAAATTTATAGGTTTGTGTTTACCTCATAAAGGCCGCTTCACCTTCTCTTTATTTTACTTCTATCGGCGGTGTGTTTAGTTATTTATCGATCGGGAACCCTCCGACGAGATGATGGCACCAATAAGGCGGAATATTGGATTTTATCGGCGAGGGATGATGAAATTGTGACTGAAATGATCCGAGAGTAAAATTCTTTGCTAGAAATTTCGTCGGCGCCGATCAAACAAAAAGCATTGAGCGATAAACAAGGAATGTTTTATTTATGTAAGCATTTTTTTTCACTTTGTGTGCCTAGTGTTTCGATGTAGAATAATATTCAAAGATATGTCGGGTAATAAAATGTTTCATAGATTAGGCCGGCTTCTCCGAGCGATTGAATACATTTGCTCAGCATATAGAACCCCGTCTACTTGGTCAACTTAGGTATGAGGAAAGTAGATAGTTAATTACAAATACAAACTACCTTCTAATGGACCGTGTCCATGAACGAGACACAATGATGTAAATTTCAAAAATTTGTTGAGATAAATCTCAATAAGTACAAATACTGAAATAGGTACCTACTCAAATTCGATGTAACACCGAGACTCGGAAATGTTCACACCATAAAGTTATTTAACACAAGTCTCATTTTAATTTTACTACCGCCAACTGGCGAAATCCTCCCAATGTTCAGGTTCGAGCCAGGAAAAAACTTATTTTCATTTCATTAAAAATGTCCAAAAATAATATAAACTTAACATGGCTCTTTTATAAATAAACAAATTATGTAAATCACTAGATAGATACACATACAGAAAATATCTGTCTATCGCGGAGGTACTATTTTTCATTCTGATGACACGAGGGAGCGGCCCGGAGGACCGCGGAAGAATGGCGGTTGGTAAGGTGGCTGGCAGTTCTGGAAGTGCGCTGGAGGGTACCGGATTGGCGGAAACTACAGAGGAATGACGTTCTATTGGTCGGCGACTGTCCTCCGGAGAGAGAGTACCCTAGGGCTATACAGGAATAATCCAAGATGATGGTCCCGTTGTTCATACAACGAAAATAAGTATTTCATTTTATAATTGAACGTCCTGTTAATTTAATCTAACTAAAATAATCGTAATCTAAATTAAACAAACCAAACCTAATAACCTAACCTAACCAAACCTAATAACCTAACCTAATCTCATATATTGCCTATGAAATGTCAAAATATGCAGTGCATTTTTCAGAACTTTAAAGTGTAATATTTTATTTAATACTTACTATTTAAACGTAAATTATCTTTCATTTTGTTATTAGCACATTCAATAATATAGTGAAATACTCATTTTCATTGTATATGCAATGGGACCATTATCTTGGATTTAGCCCGAATATGACGCGAAGTCTCTCTGTGTCGTTACCGCACGAAGAAGGTGGTATCGGATGAAAGTACACTAAATAACTTATCCAGCTCAAAGCAGAAAATGGAGTGGAAAATTGGTCTACAGAAGGAAAAGTTCTCTCGCCCTGCTCTCGTCTAGGGCACTAGGAGGGACGAAGAATAGGTTGGTCAACAAAAATACCAGCAAAAAAGTAATAAAAATTCTAATTAATGCACGCACGCAATACATGCAGAATTGAATATCGGCAATCTGCAGGCAATAGCCGAATATTTAAATATTTTATTAAGAAAGGGACACTTCTGAGGCGGTTAAAACATATGCCTCCTCCTCTTGTTGGCATTCGCACATTGGAGAATCTAGGACATAGATTTTAGAAATGGCTGATGCCGTCTGGAGGATGACTTCTGCCAGCTGACTGGGAAGAGGAACGTGCGGGAAAAACAACGGATTCCTCTCAGGAAGATAAGAGAAAACAAAATAAGAAGAAAAAGGAAGTGAGATTCAAGGACATTAACGCAAAACGCTTTCTGCAACTCTACATAATGGCGTAGGTACTTTGAAAACTAATTATGGGCTCATGACAGTTCATTTAAATAGCTAAATGACTTCCCATTTATTTATCAAATAAAGAAAAATGAATACGAATGCATAAATATAATAATATATAATAATAAGAATATATATACATCTATACCTATAAAACTCAATGTCTATCTGTATTTTTTCTATACAAATCTACACCGTTTAATAGATCTGACCCAAATTTTGCACACTTATTGTATAGGACCCAACGAAAAACATAGGGCACATTTCCCTCCCCCTTTACCCCCAACCCCTCCGAAGATTATTTTTTTTGTATAGTTCCCCTTTAGGATCCTGCGGAAAAAATATTCACTATCACTGCTCCTCCTGGTTATACCACCTTATCCACATTCTTTATACTAATTAGAAACATATAAACAATTTCAATTAAAAATAAACAATTTATAAAATAAATGTTTATTTTTCTTTAACCTAATTATTATAATTAAACACACGCGCATGTGGTGTATTTTGGATTTTTTAAATATTTTTTTTTATCTTATAATATACATTATGCTCAGTATTGTAGTTATGTTCGTGCCGTATTATCTGTTAGCTACCGTGTGTGGTTATGTGTATTTTTTCACCATTTTAATCATTTAGTGGAGTGTAAATTTTGCATCAGTGTAGGTACCTACCTAACCTGTTAAAACAAAGGTTTGACCATCACTGATGACACTGATTAACATGTTATACATTATTTGCGCTATTTGGACCTAGTAACATGCTTAATATGTCATACATTATATCAAATAAATCCGTAGATTATAGTTATGCACAGATAGATGTATGGAGTGCACTCTCCTGGCAGTTAAGCTAGGAAGTTTAGTTACATCACTGGCCATTCTATCTGTGAAGGGTTTGCTGAAGAAACAAACATGCTCTATAACCTTAACAAAACAGCACTGCTGGTTATAAAGTATAGTCAGGGCCCAAGAAGTATTCCTCCAGTTACCTTGAACGGTGTGGCCCTGAAGGTGACCGAAAGAACAAAATATGTACCTATCTAATGGACGACGACGATATTGACAGGCAAAGACGAGCTCTCAGTTTAAAAGCGAATATGCTGTGTAGAAGGTTTCGTCTTTGTAGTACCACTGTAAAAAGGACGCTCTTCCTTGCCTTCTCTGAAACTGTGGGCAAATTATAAAGAGCAGCATAGAAAGACTTCGCGTACAATATAACAATGATGTTTGGCCTTCCCAGATATTGCAGCGCTTTCGGTATGTTCACGGAGGGGCGTGTTCCCAACTTTGCAGCTCTCATAAGATCCAAGGTGGCAGAAATGAGGGAAAGGATATTCAGCTCCGGAAATATCCTTATCCTGGGAGCCCGCCTCACTCCAGCATCCAGCATTGATGCACATTGGAGAAAGATACTGGCCCCTCTTAATTGATATGCCACCGCTCGCTAAAGCCGTTATTATACGATATATTTATTTTTTCATGTTAATACTTATACATGTTTTTCTCTTTTCTTTTATACATCCTATTTATTTATTAATGCTTCCTTTTTTATATTAATAATTATTGCTGTATTACTTACTCTTTCGCCTCGCACCGTGTGTTTCTTACTTTTATGCCCTATTTATTTGAATAATTCTTGTTATATCTTACCTTTTATGTACCTTCATTTGATAATTTCTATTTATATATTTAAATCATCTTATATTTCTGTATATCGCATGCATGACAATTTAATGTATGTATTCTTATATGGAATGTGTGGGACTGCACAAATCTCCCCACATAATGGAATAAAGTTTTATTTATTTATATTTTATTTATTTTTATTGTTTATTTAGCTCCACAGTAGGTACATAACCATTATTCATTTAAAGTTTCAAATAGGGGAACCGGGGTAGAATGGGGTAGCGGGGCGGGATGGGAAAGAAGCGTTGGGCTCGCTACCCAAGACTGAGACGCGTGACCTTCACATAAAACCTTTAGTTCACTGCGCTGTACAGTTGCCGGCAAACTTCTTGAAATTCTTTGGCGTAGTGGGGGAATGCGCAGAAGACAAAATTTGGGTCTCTTTGGTGTAATGGTACATGCGCAAACTTCCTCCCACTACGCCGTAAAATTTCAAGATGTTTGCCGGCTACTGTATCTTACGGATTGGTCGCTGTTATTGTGAGAGAGCGCTTAGTTTGGATTTTACCGAAGGTAGGAAAAAACCTTGCAAATTCAAATATTTGCTCTGCGACGTCAAGCTAATTACACCATAAACCATTCTTTATTCGGAAATTAACATTACAGGTTTATTTCGTTATGCTTTTGACTGACTAAGAGTCTAGTGATAACTCAAGGCCAACAAATATGACGGCCATAATACTTGTGTTTTGAATAACGTTACGTTAGGGCATAATGAGTGGGGCGCAATGGGGTACACCCCGTTCCGCCCCTGATAATATTTGTAGGTACTTCTCATATTAATATGCAAGTTTATTTCATCTGCAGACGGTACGTAAATATGTTAGAAAAATCAGCCGGTTTTCCAAAGCTACGAAGGAACATCCTGTCCTCTTAAGGGCCGGTTGTTTCAAGTTGGATTAAAGTAAGCGTTCTTTTAAAGCATAGATTTCTACGTTTCCCACCAATCAGACGATCCGTTTTCGTAAAAATCTATGCTTTAATCGACCGCTTACTTTGATCGAACTTGAATCAACCGGGCCTAAGCCTGCTCTACACGTCGACAGATGCGTCAGCCCATGCGTCTACTAATAGATCACGACGATCCGTCTACACGTCTGTGGGTCAATCAGTCTGTGCCAATTCTCGACAGATGCAACTCGCATAACATAAAAAATGGATCTTGAAGAGATCTTAAACGGATAGAGGGATCTTAAACGTAGCCATAAGATTTTCTTTTTTCTTCTTTAACTCATGTACCGGAATACGCAACTTGTCAGCAATATGTTTCCAGGCATCATTGAGCTGAAAAAATAAAATAATAATCTTAATGTCATATGTTTATGACACATATAAAAATTACCTAGGCACCTAAACTCCGTTACAAGTCCAATTTGCTAAACAATCATCACTTGACTTTTAATTAATAAGAATGTCACCAAAATAAAAACTACTTAGAACATAACCTTTAATTAATTATATTAATTTTTTATAGATTTTCTACGTTATTTCCACTAAAAAAATGAATATGAATATTGTTTACGGAATTATACAACGGCAAACGACCAATTCAATAAGTTCAAATAGTGAAATGACAATAATAAATTATAGGTATACTTACAACATTTTTATTTTTGTGGTACTTATTTTTTAGATTCCACAGGTAGTTTTCTGCTTGATTTAATTCAATCCATTTAAATGTTTCCTCATTGCTCATATCAGCCATTTTCAAAATAAAACACGTGTACCCGACTGCTAGCACTGATGCTTCGGCAGACGTGTGGACGGACGCCACGCGCTCGAGCCGAAACCCTTTTTTGCGTGCCAAAAAAAACGACAACAAACAGATTGGTGGCAGACGCATCAGGCGACGTTAAATACCTACCACAGATGAGCAAATAAATACCTCCGTCTACACGTTGGCAGACGCATCTGCAGATGTCATTTGCTGACGCATCTGTCGATGTGTAGAGCAGGCTTTACTTCACACACAAAGAACTTGGCAGTAGGTAATAGATATAGCTCGTGACAATTATGTAATATTATTGTGCTTCTCTCCCATTGCTCTCAAAAATTACAGCCATTAGATGTTGCCCTCATGAAACCTTCAAGCTTGTTTTACACGTGGATTAAATAAGGAAGTGCGTCAGGTCGCACCCAGGAAAAGTGGTCCAGCTTTTCGACATATTCGCGCTTTTTGGCTAAGTCTTCTCAAATGCAGCAGAACAGCCATTAAAGTCTTTGAAAAAACTGGTATCTAACCAACTAAGTTTAATATTATTCATGGATGGTGAATTTCTTCCAACATCAACAGATATTCCCTAGGAGAAACCTGAGAGAATGATACAGAAAGTGCCGACGGCACCAGTCGCCGCTCTGTTATCCATTCAAACACTTGAAGATCTTTCTACTTCCATTGTCAACGCTCTGCCAAGCACCGAAACACCGAAATTCTTGAATGTTTGATTCCACTGCCCGTGCCATTGCCGACACAAAATTTTCAATCACATCCCCATAGGACATTACTAGACTGAATTAGAAGAATCTATTAAAAATACATAAAATATCAAGGAAGTGAAAAAAGAAAAAAATGAAACAAAAACTGATGTTTAAAAGAAAAGAAAACCCACATAAATGAAAACAAAACCAAAGAAATAAAAATAATCTTAACTGAAACTGAAGGAAGCTCGGAAGAAGGAGACGTGGCCTACTTGTATTGCCATGATTTGTGCTAGAAGTCTAATGAAGGCTGGAGTTCTAATGGCGTTTGTAAAAAAAGGGCACACATGGCGTGTGCTGGTCAACAGTGATGATGATTGTGTTCTTATCTGTAAGACAATGTTCTTATCTGCGAACTTTGTCAATAATTGGTACCCCATTGTGCCCCTGGCTCATTTCCCGTTGTGCCCCGGTGGGTGGGGCAGAATGAGAAATTTCCCTTCTTTTTCAAACACATATTTTTGATAGTAATTATTAACCTAGAAAAGTTTAGCTTTAGTTTCTTTGAAGAGAAATAAGTAAATACAAATACAAATTAACAAATAATAGTGTTTTTACTTTCAAACTCTCACAAATTGTAATCAAAGCTTAGCTACCCCGTTCCGCCCCCAGGTTCCCTAAGTGTAAGTAAGTCTTATAATGTCGCCATTTATTGTATTATATGAATGCAAATCAGCATTTAGTTTCATTATGTTATTAAATTGGGCAATACTGTATGTCTATTTTTTTAATATTTGTACCAAAACATTATATATTTTTTCTGATTCACTGATTCTTATTTATTTTATTCAACAATTGTGTTGTTTTTGTTATTTTATTGCATTTCAATATTATACGCAATGCTTTGTTTGTAGCTACTATTTGTGGTTTATTTAGCATACCTTCGTTGCTTGTAATTGTTGTGCTCGAATAATAACCAATAAAACTTTATTTAAAAATGTATGAAATGACGTCACAATTCGCGAGTCGGTGATACGCCGGGATGCAGGGCTGCCAATAAATCTGCCGACTCTGTCCGCACGGTCTGGTGAGCGAGCACAATATAGGTAACACAAAGGATCGAATCTGATATTTCACGCGATCAAAGTGCCGCTGGTTTGCCTTTGTTTCTCCGTTGCATTCGTTTTAAACTTTCAGCGTGATTGGTCGCCTGTCAAAATCATTCGGAAAGATATGAAACATTGCAATTTTCGACAGATAGTTGAAGGGGCGTGCGCATGGCGCAACGTGTTAAAAATATTTTGTTGACTGTATTTTTTTCTTCATTTTTAGTACTATTATTGGATAACATGAAGAAAATTGCCCGTGTACTACCTACAATTTTTTCATATGCAAGTATTTTCGGTATAGTTAATTACTCTGATTTAAAAATGAAATCAAATTAATTTGGTCACAAGTAATAAGTATAAAAAGTTGTTACGAAATTTTCGAAAGTTTCGAAATTTTCACCCTACATTTTTACGTTTATCCAGTTAGTTCTAAGCGTTTAACCTAATTTAAAATAGTAAGAAAATCAATGCGATACGTATTCCGTGTTCGCATCTGTATATAAAAAAATTAAAAAAATAGTTTGAAAATAATAAATAATTAGTGTTCGAAACTCTATTAAAAAAAAAATTGACTTAATTTTTTAAATCGCTTCTTAATTAATAACCATTTTTTCACTCACCTTTACCAAAAATAGTTTCCCTTAAAAATTGAAGAATTGAGCATTACTTCAGTAATACCGTACTATTTTCAAACGACGTAAAACAGGATTAGGAGATGGATAAAAGGATAGGCTTGGCGAGCAGGGTTCTAGAGTCAATGTATAGCTCAGTAATTAAAAAAGGTAAAAGTCGACCTGCATTGAAATATGCCATTGCAGCGAAATAAGTATGCAATAAAAGCATAAATATATGAAAAATGCTAATGCAGTGGGTTTTTACTTAAGGCTGGTGGCCCACTGGTGATTTCGTGGTTTAATACATCCTTTCAAGGTGTCAACGGTGTGACTATCAACAACGTCCAATACGCTTAAGACACCGTTTTGCTGGCAGATAATGTTGAAGACCTGCAACAACTGCTCAGTAAAATTAATTCCACTGGCGAACATTGTGGTCTAAACGTAAATATTAGCAAGACAAAGTTTATGGTTTTTAGCTGACAGAGTCATCCAAATGTGTGCCTTCAATTAAAGGGTGTCAACATTAAGAGAGTAAATACTTAGGACTCAACATAGACAGACACCTCAAATAGACCTTTCAAGTAGACAAAGTAATCGACTCACTGACTAAACTGACCAGCCTACTCCACAAAATACACGAAATCACACCGAAGACCGTAAAAATTCTGATGTACCTACCAAGCATACGTCAAGAGTAGAATAGGATATTTGATACCCTTCTGGGGCACCGGAAACAAAACTAACCTAAACAGACTCCAACGACAGCAAAACAAAATACTAAAAGTGGTATATGATCTGAAATACTGGACACCAACTGAAACTGTATACCGTATAACACAACAATTAAACATCGAAAGCATTGCAAAAATCGAAACAGTTAAAATCATTCACAGACTAGCAATTGGCGAAATACAAGACGAAGACATAAAATTACACAAAATACACGAAAAACACCAACACAACACTAGAATGGCTCAAAACTATCACATAACACACGCTAAAACAAAAACAGGACAATCCCGACTAATTTGCTTAAGGGGGAGGCACGAATTTCGTGCGTTTTTAGAGCTTTGTAAGAATGAAACAAATAATATTTTTGGTATACATTTTTTTATGATTCGTTTATTTATATTTTAAGAATAAATCAAAAATAAAAAAATAATAAAAATAATAATTGCGCGCTAAAATATCTGTTGATATTTTGGCAAAGCGAAGACGGTTCAGCAAGGCAATCCAATCACAGGTTCCGAAACCAGCAAAAAAGAGACGTCAACACTTTTCTATGCTTACCGAATTATGGTCCCGAGCGAAGTCGGGCCAACCAGCTAGTTTAATATAAATTTAGATGGGAATTCGGAGTCCGATACAGACGACAATAGTTTATCTTATTGATTAAAATTAATTATAAGATTTTGAAACCATTACCCATAATCATAACTGCATATATATTATTTATTTTAAACTAGCTTTAACCGATTAAAAATGACGTACTTTTATTATATATTTCGGCCACCAGTTAAGGCTGGGAGAACAGCACTATCTAGAGTGGCGTCTTGATAACGTAAGTGATGGACATTATTAAAAAGAAAAATTTATTTTTTTGCTTCTTATACCTCATTATTATATTATATCACATTATTGTTTGAGCATTCTGGTATCGTTTGTGACGGAAATTGTTACGTAGAGAATTACATATTTTGATTAACAATTAATACCAATGCGATAAAGTAGATAATGGATTCATTTATTAGTTTTAATTTTCAATAAACTAAAATATTTTAAAAATCCAATTTAGAGTATTTTATTTGAAAAAGCATATATTCAATGTTTTCATTTTATTTAATAACAATTATGAAATTATATTAATTTTGAAAAAGGAATGAGTTTTTTGTAGTACTTGTACAGTTGCCGGCAAACATCTTGAAATTTTTTGGCGTAGTGGGGGAATGCGCAGAAGACAAAATTTGGGACTCGTTGGTGGAATGGTACATGCGCAAACTTCCCCCCACTACGCCGTAAAATTTCAAGATGTTTGCCGGCTATTGTAAGTATGCTTATTTTAGGTTTAGAAAATAAAATAACATTTATTAATTTTTTTTTGCGTCTGTAATTTACCCAACAAAAAATAATGTTACTAGTTTTTGTAAACGCACTGTTACTCACACTAATGCAAGTGGCTTGCCTAAATTGGACGGACTCTACTGAGAATTCTTTACAACTCTGATCAATTTCACTAATGATCAGTATTTTGGTCATAGCACTTCAAGGATTTTGTGCTTATTCTCAGTAACATAATTTTATAAGTATGCACTTTATAAGTAGGCACAATCTCACAGATATGTCACATAATTTTATCTAATTACTGAGGACGCATTTTAGGTAGGTACCTACCGGATGCGGAATAGGCGAGTTTTATGTAACATAAACGTGGATTTTTTTACTTCTCAGGCGCTAGAATATCTAATACATCATGCCCCTGAATACCTGAATGAATGAATTTTTACCCTTTATCTCTGTTTTCTGCCTCATTACTGTTAGGAAAACATGTTCCAGGTTTCATGTTTCAAAAGACGTTTTCCAACATCCCATAGTGAGCCTCATTACACAATTATTTACGATTTTCTGACATGTGCATATCGAATTTACTATACAACTAAGTTAATGTCTCCTGACAAAAAAGTACTTATATACACGCGTTACAAGTTAGGTATACTTCTTTGGCATACATAACATAATAAAATGGTTACATACGCAATCTCTTACCAAATGAATTCGACTAATATATTATGAAATACTAGCTGTAACCCGTCAAAAATATCGGAACTTTTACATGCCGGTCCCAAAAGATTAAGTATGTGGTGACCCAAGACGCATACACACACACACGCCCGTGTAATGACGTACCGCATACGCTGACATCGAAAACGGCAGGCCGTCGCCCTCGATACAAAGGCCGAGGCAAGAACGCTGAGGACAGCAAACAGGCGACAAAGTAAGCCGGACCAATGACCGAGTACAAAGGCAATGTATAGCAGGGGGCACGGTGAGCGAGGAAACTCGCCTTGCTGATCTAAACTAAACGCGCGGCCGAGTAAAGACGAAATCATAACAATCCCGAGCCTTTGTTCTGGATCACTATATAAGCCGGCGCCTGCAGAGCCGAGTATCTCACTCGCCCAGTGTCATTCTTACGGCGAAGCGCTCCCCGATCGAAGCCTCACTTCTCGGGAAGCTACCTATCGAGCGGAAGCTCTCGTCATATATCGATTCATTATTGTGTACCTATAATTATTGTACTTGTAACTTCTGTCATTATTACATTCCAATAAATACTATTCAAAAACCGCGACCTTTACATAATCAACAACAGCATAGATCTCCGACTCTAAAACGGAGTGGTGAACCTTGAGTTCAACTCTATCCAAAACCGGAGGGCTCAACCACCTCCAAAAGTATTTACTTATTTATAACCGACATCCATGAAATAGTAATACTTTTGTCAAAATACTTGAATTTTTTTTTTCCGCTGGTATTTGAAACCCAGGCGATTGTGCGTAAAACTAAACGCGATACTGTCCTTTGATGACAAAATCACTTTAGCGACAACATAATTAAATAGTAAATATTATAAATAAAATAGACATCAAAATAAAATGAGAAAAGTATATTCCGGTACCAGGAACTGAACCCGAGCCTCCTGGGTAAGAGCCAGGTATCCTAGCCACTATACCATATCGGAGATGTCACTAGTCTCGGAAAATGTTCATAAAGCCAGTGGCACCTAAAGAAAAAATATTTTTAGAAAATATACATTTTTATAGGTAAAAATGGTTTTTGTCTTTGCTAAGTCCTATATTTACTGTATTTTTTAGGGATCACGCGGGCTCGGCGGTAGTTGCGGGCGGTTCAGGTTTGCTGACCCATCTCCGGTAGTTTAATTTTGTTTTTTAGCCGTGAATTCAAACGAAATTACGGACGTTACACGAAGTTACTGACCATCTGTCTATCAAGACATTGGGATACACACTTTACTGTCTTTGACAGATATCAGGGTGTGATCCTTCCACCGCATGATGTACGCACATTTAGTTGCATGCTAAAATTTCACCCAAACACGCCTAAATAAGTAGGTATAACTGCATCCAGTTTCCTACTCCAGTAAGCACCGTTACGACGGTAACAATATAGCCTATGATTACGTCTACTTACTGCACGTCACTGATCAGCTTATCTATCAACATTCAAACACGGAAGAAATGTGAAGATACTAAAAAAGTTTATAGAGAAAATGATAAGCAGTTATGAGTAGGTACATAGTATATATGTATTAAATTGTCAAACACTGTACGAAATATGGAAATATTCACGTTTTCTCTGTATCACTTTAAAAAGCTACTTTTAGTTTGAAAAATTTCAGATGGAATCAAATCGCAGACCATATATTATGGAAACGCGTGCAGTAGGGACGTACATTGTCTATGATATATTGATTAACAGTCATATGCATGTCTTTCAGGTTGGAACGTTGCATTCCAAATTTCGTTTTTCGGACATCATTTATCTATATTTTTATTTTATGTTTTTTTTAATTTGAGGACACGGCATAAAGAACAAATACGTAATTCACAAACTCAAAAATGCAAAATTAGTATATCAACTTTGTGTGATTTTCCTTTATTGTTTTACAAATAAATTATTTTTGATAGATCTTTCTTTAAAATTAGTCTTTTTTTAAAATGTGATTGTTTTGTTTTGAGAAATACAAAGAAAGAATTTGTTGGGCAAGCCATTGGAATCTACCATCGGCGATAGCCTATTGTAGATGCAAAGGCCGTGCAGCGGTCACTAGCAACCGCAAAACAGCCACCATAGTCTACCACACTGTCAAACAGCAAGAAAATAGTAGTGGCTGCGTGGCGGCCATCAGTAGTCACGCAGCGGCCCATGCAGCCGGCCTTACGGCCTAGCAGTAAGCAATCGACGATAGCCGATTGCTTAACTGCTAGTAATTCTAGTAATAACTATCTGATATGCAAAGCGTTTTCTTTACTAAACTATGTGGTTAATTTTAGTAAAGAAAAGTTGGTAAATAATGTTTGAGAACTTGTAGCACGCACATGTAAAAAAAATTCACCATCACTAGCCTATAACATTGTATTAAAAAGTTTCCAATCCTTTTTCTTCTAAAAAGCAACACCTTTCAATTTTGTTGAACAGAAAATGACAAAATTACTGAAATATATTCCCTTCAAATTCTAATGAACTACAAGTAGTATCTATATAAAAAATTTAATTCATTCTTATGGCAACCAAAATTTTTAAAAAGTAAGAAAAATTCCATTATAAATTTAGACAACTTTTACAAAATCATTAGGTACTTCAAAAAATCTAGATGTTTTGTTTCATACTGTTGTTTGCATAGACGTACTATAAATATAGACTAGTTACAAACCAAAATATCTACTACACAGAACGACCACACGAATTACTGTGAATTACTGTGTTTTTCCTTTGATATTTGAAATGTTCATAGTCAAAAATTTACATTTAAATAAATAGCCTAACAGATTATCTTACTGGAACTCATAGAATTAGAAAAAAAAATATTTTAACATTAATGTCAATGATATATTCATCTGAAGAATATTCATTTTGTACACTTGACAGAAAATTGACGCTGTCAAAATAATATGGACTGTCATAATGATTTTAGAATACACATGCAGTCAGTTAGTAATGGTTCTCATTGCAAGCAGTTTTAAGTCAAGTTTCGAAGACAATAAGAAAAATGTATTTGTTAAACATAGCCAATTCGTAGAATTCATAAGATACATCAATTTGTAAGGATACCCTGAACATAGTACAGCTTTCCGCACAGGAATATTTGGTTTAAGATTATTATTGAAATTGAACACAACAAATTAGATGCAGGCAAAGAAGCATATACATATACCACTTAAAAGTAATTGAAGCATCCACAGGGCGGAAGCGGATTAAAACTCAAGTCGTATTTTACAGAATTATACATTAATCCGTGTAATAACGACTAGAATTTTACGTGGTCTTTTCATAAGATAAGGATTATTTCATTCACGTATAGGTAGGTATTTCCTGGAATCTTTAGTAATGCGTAGCTTTTTTACTTGTATGCAGTGCACTCATAGATAGCGAGTATCTACTTAATTCATGTGTCAATCAACAATGATACACAATCAAAATTATTGTGACAGATTCGAAGTCGGCTGTTATTTTAAATTATTTATTGAAATAACATTGTTGTATAATTTCATTGCTATGCAACAGAGGCCACTAGGGGTACCTCTACCTAAAGTAAAGTAAGTAAAGTATGTACTAGGTAAAGTATGTAGGGTAAAGTAAGTACTCCAAGAAATACAAAAAAAATGTGATCGAAGCACTAAAATAAAAAATAAAGTAAACAAAATATATTATGTTTATTAAAATAATAGATAAAAATAACAAAAAATGATAAGAAAATAGTGCATTAATAATAAATGCTATAAAGCCTCTCTGCCTGGAGTACAACATTCCTTAGGCTGTTGTACCAACATCTGGAAGCCTACAACTATCGAACCCACTAGCACTGAGTTAATCCGAATGTGCAAACTATATTTTAGATAGTCAATCTTGGCAAACTGCTAGAGCTTCTTCTTTTTCTTCCAGGAGCTCTTTTCCTGTCACTTGGAGCTTTGCCTTGGCGAAATCATTGACTGGCCAGTCCTTGATGATGCTCCATGACTTGTTGGAAATATGCACGGGGAAAGAAAACACCACATCTTTAGGAGCCCCGTACGACCCATCAGAGAGAACTCCCATTGAGACAACCTCGCCGTCAGGGGTGCCGTTCCACCAACTGCGCATGTGGTCGCTGGCGGCTTTAGCGGCGGACATGGCAGAAGACATCTTGCGAGCAGCTATTACGGCGGCTCCTCTCTTTTGGACGGTTTCAACGAAGGTGGTCTTCAAATACTCGTCATTATTCAAGACCTTAGGTAAAAGCTTCTGACCTTCGCTTGTTGTTACATAGGCATTGCTGGCATCAGGAAATTGAGTGGATGAGTGGTTGCCCCAGATAACAACATTACGGACATGAGATATCGGAACTCCGAGTTTGGCAGCCAACTGAGCCTGAGCACGATTCTGATCCAGTCTCGTCATGGCTGTGAAATTCTCTTTAGGAATGGATGGAGCATATTTGGAACACACTAATGCGTTAGTATTTGCGGGGTTTCCAACCACCAGAACCTGAAATTAAATACATTAGAAATGAGTCAATAAACAAAATTTATTTACAAATCAATTACACATACACTATTTAAAAATGTTTTCAGGTTTTCACGGCCGTTCAGAATCTTCTGTGTGCAGTTTTCTAGGATATTCTGCCATGGATATCCGACCTCTCTGGCTGAAGAAATTATTATTTTTCTTCTTTGATCTTTTTGAATTATTCTGGTTTGAGTTTTACGAGATATTCTGCCTTGTTTCTACGACTTTTCTGGTCGATGTTTCGGCTCCCATTACAGGGTCCATCATCAGCGCTGAAGTGTTGTAATGTATGTTGATGATGTTTTGGTTAAATATTTTCTTTCAATACCGTGTTGAAAGCAGGATGTATTGTTGTTTAAGCACTGGCTGGAAATACTGTGTCGAAAAACATAGACACACCCTGTTTTCAATGTGTTATTGCCAGCACCGTATCGAAAACATACATTCCGAATGGCTGTGAAAACCTGACATTTTCATTTTGAATTATTTCTAGAGATGTACATTAATATGTCAACATGAGACATTATTTATAAATATGATATTGAACAAACATATATCTATTATGACTGACACTCTATAAATAAAATTTGAATGGTAAAACTATAGTGAATGATAAGATACAACACTAATAAGATTTTGTGGAGTGGTAAACACTTATTAAACTAATATATGTATTCAGTAAAAAGGAGAAAAACACGTACAGTTGATAAAAGGGTCAACTGGTATTATGTCACAGATCAATTATTTACTAAATATGTGAACATAAAATGTAAAAATAATTTTACGAGTGCCAAGTTTTTTCAATTCAATAACCATGTTAATATTATTATCATTTGCGAGTATTTGATTACAGCAGAGTTTTGTTACTACAGAATCTTATAATTCTCCCCTGACATATGTACGACCCCCCAGCAACAGTATGTTATAGTCCGCCTGCTTTGTTTATGTCCAATCGAATTGACTGTACCAATATTAGCAGTGACTGATTTTTGTGGTTGTTTTTGTGAAACTCTCATTAAAATAAAATCTCTTAAAATAGGTCTCTCAAACACGTATGCACGGAAATTTTCCATTGTAATGAATGTACTTTAATGTACTTTACATGTAATGTACTTTTTACATTTTACAAAACAATAGTGAAGTTTAATTGATATATCAACAAATTCCAGTAGTACGCTATCAGTACTTTAAAATAAGCTGCTGTTAACTAGAATTTGTTCAAAATAGGTTGAAATAAAATATGTACATCATAATATTCCTGTCACAATAATAATCATATTATTCAGATTTTACGAAAACATAATACTCTTGTCAAACATACAACTCGTGTTTCGTAGTGACTGGACGCGGCTGACAAATTTTAATATTTCAAAAAATTATTAGATTGGTAGACAGAAATATCTTGCGTGTTGAAACATTAAATATTTTCCACCTTCAAAAATTTTTTTATCACCATTCTCACTGTTAAATGAAAATCTTCAGTATGTGTTAAAATAAGCAATAATATCATTAAAAGCTATTATTTAACAGTTGCTAAGCTTCGGTAACAAAATAAAAACTATTCACCTTGACATCTTTCTTGGCGAACTTGTCGAGGGCCTCTCCTTGCACCTTGAAGATGCGCACGTTGGCTGTCAGCAGATCTTTGCGCTCCATCCCCTCCCTGCGGGGCATGGCTCCCACGAGGAAAGCTGCGGAGACATCCTTGAAGCCCACTTCCGGATCGGCGGTCGGCACCACACTGTGGAGCAGTGGCAAGGCACAATCGGCTAGTTCCATCACTACTCCCTCTAGGACTCCCATCATGGGTGCAATATCCAGGAGATGCAGGATTAGTGACTGAGTAGGGCCAAACACCTCGCCAGAAGCAATCTGGTAGAGGAGAGAATAAGCAATTTGGCCCGCAGCTCCAGTGACGACAACTCTGATTGGTTCAGCCTATAAAAAAAAGTTTACTTAATGATTCTGGTTAATGTTTAGGAAATTTGTGCGATCTCATCCCTATGTTAAACCACAACCATTGAGATATCTTCTTTTACAATACATGTTGATAATGTGTACTTTTTAACACGTAGTTAAATTATTTTTAATTTACTTTAACTTATAAATAAGATATTAAATTATTAAAGTTCATCAGGTTTACCTAACCATAAAAGAAATTATTTACTCTGTGTTTAATGATTGTTTGAAGTTTTAAAAGTAATGATAATAAAAACCTGATTATTTATCCATCACCATTATTGTCATAATTTCACCGCAATGGTGCCTAATAAAGGATTCAAAGAATCCTGTCCTGGTCCATAGTCAGTATCCTGGTGCACAATATACAGTGAAGAACTCCAGTATGTATGCATATTGGAAATCTAGCCAGTCCATCAAAATATTAAATGAAGAAAACCCTTACCGTGGCCAATTTTAAGACTGTACTTATTTATTTATTTTATTTTATATTTTTTCTTTATTCACAAGAGGACTGTACTTTTTTTCCATTTTTTTTTATTCGCAAGAGGTGCTACGAAATATATTACAATTATCATTATAAACCCTTTATAATTATATAAAGTTTTATTCCATATTTAACTCACACCTACATATTTTATATTCATAATTATTAGACACTTTCTGATTTAGAAACAAAAATTATTATGTTTTCAATTTTTAAATCCTAATTATAGTCAATATATTAATATTATTCACCTCACAAATATGGTGCTCGAGAAATTATTATGTATTCAATATGAAATTATTATTTTTAAAATCCCATTGATAGTTAATGTATTAATATTATTCACAATGAAAATGGGTCTACAATAGTGGTCTACATTACATAATTCGGATTTTACAAAAACCAGGTTCAAAGTTTTGATCTTGGCACATTTAACAATATTAAGGTCAATTTATTTATCGTGAAATAAAACTACATTCTTACATGGGTTTCAACACAACATTGTACTTTGTATATTCCATACATGTCACATCCTACCATTTCTACTGTGAACTCCTGGGATGAAGCTCAGACTCCTGACCAATCATTAGACCAAAAAGCGTGTCTATAAAGATTTTAAAAAGTGAACATTCAAAGCTAGTAATTAAATTGGAAAATAAGAAGTAGACCGCTTTACATTTAAGAAAGAAAATCGAATTAATAGATATAAGCCATGCATATGACGCATATTGTTTTGTTGCGTTGGTTCTTATACCCGCAAACACTAGCACAACTTCGTGTGCATGGTTTAGGCCCAGTTGTTTCAAGTTGGATTAAAATAAAAGTTCGTTTAAAACATAGATTATTACGGAAAACGATCGTTGGATTGGTGGGGAACGCAAAAATCTATGCTTTAAGCGAACTTTCACTCTAATCCAACTTTAAACAACCGGCCCTCACACATAACTAATTTGATTGTTGTTTTTAAATGAAAAGAGGTCTATCCTATTATTCCCAGGATATTATAAGACAAAACAGTAGCATGAGAAAGTTTCAAATGTCACTATTTCTATCTTTATAGAAGTATTTGCTTTATTTAATAGGTATGTGGACAGTTTGCACAAAGAAATTGGTAAGGTAATATTAGTACCTATTTTTAATAATATATCCATTACATCAAAATTAAAGAAGTGTACAATGTTACATAATAAGTGTCAAAACATGATAGTTATGATAACGCAAACCAACGAGAATAGACTCGATAGTCAGTTTATTAGATAAAATTGCTTACTACTAAAACCCCATTAATTTATTTCCTATTAAAAAAATTGATAAAACTGCCTATTCTTCAACATTTTTCAAATAAAGATAAATAACATAATATGGAAACATAATATACTAATAATTTTACCATTTTTGGACTTTCTGTAAAGGACTTGTGTTTAGAAAACAGAACTAACTTTATTGCTAGCAGGACGGAAGCCTGGATCTTCTTGTCCATATGCCATTCTCCTAGCAGTCTACAATACATGTAATGAAACATAAAACATTTATGTTAATATTTTTTAGATCTTTTTTTCATAGTTATGGTGTTTTTTTTATTTTTATTCATTGTTTTCAGATGAAATGTGAGTAGAGAATGGGAATGTATGGAGGGTGTAAGTTGTAATGTGAATAAACTGTGATTGTGTATTTAGTGTTTAATTTTAATGATTGGTATAGATTAAAGATTTCGAAATTGCGTAGAATCACAACAACCAACCATTGTAACAATCAATCGCAGTTTCCTTTATAGCCAGTTTTTTTATGTTGTCAAATAGTGAAAGTAACTTTTTATTAAACTGGACTCGTTACGAAAAAAGCGCCATTGACATAGATTTTGTAAATGAAACAAATTTAGGTTACAAGATGTGGCAAAAAAAATAATAAGGAGTAATAATTATATTTTACAGAGTTAAGATCAAACAAGATAAAATTACTACATAATAATAAACTTCGGTGATTTTGGGAATAAAGAATTGCTGCACATGCATAGTAAAATTACAGCTTGGTAGGCAAGGAAATGCATTATATAGAATATATCTCAAGGATGCATAACAGGAAAATAATAATATGTAACGATTTGGCACAGATTTGGAGGTCACACCAATGTCAAGATTTTACATAACACTGGCAAAAGTGCCGATAATATTTACATAAATCAGGAAACACACTCACCATTTTGAATTGAAAGGGAAAAGATATACTTCAAAAAACTTTATAAAGAATGTTATACCCCGGCACTTTTCTAGGTGTCAACCGCCTGACAAAAGGAAACAAAGTAAATTACTAAATTACTAAAATTCTCCAGATAACCAACACTGACAGCTGCGGATCCAAACTCCAATTCCAAAACCATAGAAAAGATATAATCCAAAGCTCAAAAATCAACGTCACTGGAAATATAGTAGAGATGGGAAACTTCGTTCAGTTGGCTGAATTGTCGGTCGTTCATAAAAGTGAACTGTTCATTCCCGATCGTTCATTTGTTTCATTGTTTGCCAAGCGCGTAACAGTACACACAAGGCTGTCGGGGGGGTAAAATTAACCGTAGGTACAGTAGCCGGCAAACATCTTGAAATTTTACGGCGTAGTGGGGGGAACTTTGCGCATGTACCATTCCACCAAAGAGACCCAAATTTTGTCTTCTGCGCTTTCCCCCACTACGCCAAAAAATTTCAAGAAGTTTGCCGGCAACCGTATAGTCCGTCCAACTTATTTGGACAATGAACAAATTTGGAATCAACGACGCCATATTGAATCTAGTCACCTCGCAGATTGTGTTTACCCGCGAGTTCCACAAATGTTTTAATCGATTTTTAAGAAAGTATTTGTTACGCCAAAAACTATTATCCAAATGCGAATCTAGAGGAAGCACTGGTAGAAATGGCGCATTTGACAAAAAATAATCTGAAGATTTCATTCCGATAACGGGTGTGATGGCTTTACGAATTCCTTGACAGTCAAAAGGGGGCAAGGAGGGGATCTCAGTGATTTTTTCGGTCAACCAAAAGGTCGTAAGGTAGCAAACGCCTTTTTGGCTTCCTTTTTTACTTTCGTAGTTATCGTCACTTAAGCCCTTCTTGAAATATCAGTAACTAAGTTTTGAGTGAGAATTGGCACATGTCTTTTTCCTGCCTAATGCTGAGATTAATTTGAGTATAAAGCCCCGAAAAACTCCCTAAAATGTCCCTTACGCCCTTTTGGCTCTCGATATTTATTCCATTTTATTTTAAGCATTTATTAATCAACAATTTACAAAATTGTTAGAGGGTAAAGCAGCCATGGAATTCAGTACAAAAATATCTTTACCCGGAAAAAAACAAAGTGCATGAATTTTATACATTTACTTGTATATCTGTCAGATATACACTGTATACAGTGTCAGTAAATATATGGCTATTTATGTGCTGTATGTTCTATAGTACTAACATTTAATATATTTTTAAATGTATCTCTTGTTTTTGGAACACATTGTCACACACATTAAAGACTGGTTGCATCCACTTGGTTTATAGTAATTTTTACGAAAATGAGTTATTTGATTGGTGGAAAAGGCAAAAATTTATGCTTTAAACCTTGATGCGCTGTATGTTCTATAGTACTAACATTTAATATATTTTTAAATGTATCTCTTGTTTTTGGAACACATTGTCACACACATTAAAGACTGGTTGCATCCACTTGGTTTATAGTAATTTTTACGAAAATGAGTTGTTTGATTGGTGGAAAAGGCAAAAATTCATGCTTTAAACCTTGAACGAAAGATTACTATAAACCAAGTTGATACAGAAAGTCAAGTAACCAGCCCTAACGCGACTTTAAATATTTTTAAAATAAAATATTGTTGTTATAACAATATTTAATAAAAGGATTGTTATTGCTTGTGTTTTTTTCTACTAAAATTTATTAATTAATAATTAATTTATTTTCTTTCATTTTTAAATAAATTTTGCAACAAGCATATTTTGATAAATTTACTTGTACGTCAGTTTATATAAAATATTGATTCAAGTTGTCATGTAAAATACTAGGGACGTTCCTTTTATAAGCGATGGGAAATTTCATTCAGTTCACTAAACTATCGTTCAGATAGGTGAATTGTTCATTAGAAATGTTAATTTTCAATCGTCTACCAAATATTTTTCCGACAGGTTTATTTAGTAAAGTAATTCTGAATTTGGATTAAAGTTTAATAAATAATAGAACCAGAACAAAAAACATATTTTTATCCCTACTTAGCTTCGTTTTCACATCGTGCACGTATTAATTTCTGAAAAAATTAATAGTTACATCACATCTCAAGCCTTAAAATTTTCGAGACTATCCATGCAACATTGCAAAATAATAATAAAAACTGGTAAAGTTTGATTTCAGATTCCCATACGTTTTTGTAAAAAAATTCAGCAAAAACATACTATTTTTCGAGGATTTGTAAAAGTAGTTAATAAAGTTTAATGATATACGTATATATGTATATGTATTTGAAACCCAAATAATATGTTCAAAAGCACTGGATACTACATCTCAAAACATCTGTATTTTTACCCCCTTTCTTTTAACTCATAGCGTCTGCTTGTCTGCTGAAAAAACTTTGGATCGAATTTTAACCCTTTTCCCGTGATCCAATCGAGCTGAAACTTTGCAAGTACACTCGTGGCGACGATCAAGAAGATCTATCAAATTTTCGTTAAAAAAAATTTAAAAATTTTTGGATTTTTCAAATTTTGAATGGTTTTTTCGTACAAATTATTAACTTGTATGAAAATATTTCAACGCGTCTGGTAGACGCGAAACCTGATTAAGTATAATTTTGGATTTTTGAAACTTTTTATTACTCCCTTTCGTAGCGTCGCCCGACCGAAGCCCAATGCATAGGTTAAGCGCCAAACCAGTTTCCACTAGTAAATGAGAAAGGGAGTATAATAAGCCTCATCAACCCTCGAGCTTGCATGAGAAGATGTATGAATGTAGATGAGGCGAAAGTTGTATGCCAGGACAGAAGAGTATGGCGCTCTGTGCTCTCTGCCTGTCCCCACGGGGAAACGGCGTGATGATAAGTTAGTTAGTTAGTTGATAATAAAAACTTGGTTTTTATGGGTTACTTTTTTTAAATGGCTTTTCATAACTGGTACTGTTTCGTGATCGCTGCGCGCGGGCCGCGCCAAGATTTGATTGGTTGGGCTGGCGCCTGAGGTGTCCTGCGCCAATCGCTGGCCAGGATTCGAATTTTTAAAAATCCGCGCAGTGACAGGTGAAATGCGTGTCAGGTGTCGTTTTTTGATGGGAATCGAAATTCCTCTTCGTTTATGTTCAAGTTCAGTTCCATTTAGCCTTCCAGAAGAGACACTGTTCCGGATTCGACGAAGCCAGGAGAATCTCGATTGACGCGGCACCCGCCTTCCCAGGAAACCGCCAGTACCGTTTTGTCCACTGTGTCGTAGTTAGCTTTGGCCCAGTGTATCTCAGGTGTCATTTACGGGCAATCATATTGACGGCAATTGGAAAGGAAAATCTTTCTTTCTAATATCCGACCCGCGTGCGATGGTGGCGAGACGTTCATCATTGTGTCGGACAAGAAAAAATCGGTGGCCCTTAATCGGGCCTTTTTTACCAATCTCCAAATGTTGGCACTGATGAACATTTTATTAAAGAAAAAAGTGATTTTTTTGTATTTTGATTTTTTAGAATTAATTATTGCATTTTTTATCACATGAATTGTGAGCGCGAGCGCGCAGATGGGCAAGAATAAATAAAACTCTTTGGGTATGCCTAGCGCGCTCGACGCATTTTTTATTAAAAATAACCGAAGTTATTTATTGTAATTTTTGTATGTATGTTTTTTAAAGTTTATTTTTGACATCACTGGGAGGACGTTATCGGATTAATTTTGTTGTTAAAAATGTTTTTGTGTATGTTGTAAGCGATGTAAGAAGAAATCGCGGCGGCATGATTTGATTCTTGAAAAAGATTTTAATCTTCCCAAATCGTAATATTGGGCGACTGCAGTACGGTATCGCCACAGTCCGGGGGCATCGGTTTTACCCTCTAGCGACATCAGTACCGTGCCGAAGTCGCCATTTTATCGGTACCGTGCCAAAGTCGCCATTTTTATCAAACACAATTCAGTACCCTCTTGCGACATCGGTACCGTGCCGAAGTCGCCATTTTTATACAAAAATTATAAAATGTAAAAATTAATATGATTTTGTTCGCAATCACTTGTATATGGCTTTACATAATTTTATGTAGAAAAAATATTGAATTTGTGTAGCCAGGCTCGCCAGAGAGACCAAATATACGAAATTATTGCACCCAGCTTGGCGAGTCTGGCCCCCTTTTTACCGATTATCTCCATGAAGGATGAACCTGAGAGACATTTGTTATTGAAACAAAAGAAAGATATAATATAAATGTGTAAAAATAGTATGTTATAACTATAGTAGAATGTTTAGTTACATGTTTATTAATATTTTGAATACGGGACCACTGCTCATAGAGCTGCGACTCGAATTATGAGTAGTGATCCCGCCGTCAGACAGAGGTCGGTGTCGTCGGTTTCCGAAATGCCGACCTCTGACTGGTCGTTGAAAATGCGCCTGGGCGTGCGGGCCCTGATTTTTTGATGAAATAAATTACGTGGCGCAGGAACCCAGAATTCAGTTCTGCTCCTGCGTTCACCTCCAGATCTACTTGCGACTTTCTCTTCTTCTCTACTCGACTCCTGCTTCAGCCTTTGGACCGCTCTAAGATTCTCAGCGAATTTTTATACGATCTCGCTTTCGTCTGAGAATCTGCGATATCGGTGCCATCAGGTTGACCTGACCGTAAGGCGGTGGAATCACCCCATTTTTTTGCGCGTTCCCGTCCGGAACAGCTGGTCCTTCGAGCCGGATCTCCGTTCTACGCGTCAGCTACACGTCACCAGCGACAATGTCACGATCAGGACTACGATCGGGTCACGCCCGTGACCGAGAGGAGGAAGAACTTCATCGAGATGAGTCGGAACAGGCCGGTTCCGACGGAGACCGTGACTCCACGAGGGAGACACGGGATTCCGTGACGACGGAGGACACCATCCGCAATTTGAGGGCAGAGCTCCGTCGACAGCAACAACACGCAAGAGATCTCCAACGAGAGCACGCGGATGCGCTAATCCGCGTGTGTACTGCCAGCCAGACGACGATTCCCAGGATGAGCGCAGCCGGAGCTGCGACGAGAATCGACACATCTGGTAGCCCTGAAAAGGGCCTGGTGAGTATTGAGCAGCAACCACCTGGTGCCCCGAACAAGGCACCTTCTGTGGACGCCGCGGCCAGGCGTACCATCCGAGATGCGGCTGAAACCGCAAGGGACGAGGCCTTACACACCTCTTCCAACCCATCAGCACTGCCGGAGCGGTGCCCAGGAGCGAGTGCGTTCACCCGAGATTGGGTTTTGAACCAACCCGACCCTGAAGAAATGGTGACTTCTTGGATTGAAGAAGCCATCCGAAGAAACCGCCAAACCGAGAGCCCCCGATCGCACACTGCCAATGGAGAAGCTCAAGTGTCAGCGATTTTGGCACGACAATCGGGAGCCAAGGAGCTTCCACACTTTACTGGGGATCCCTTCGAGTGGCCAACTTTCTACGCTCAATATGAGCAGTCCACGGCGCTGTGTGGACTATCAGCTGCTGAGAACATCATCAGACTACAGATGGCCCTGAAAGGGAGAGCACGAGAAGCCGTGGCTCCACTGCTGGTCGATCCGTATAACGTGCCGGAGATAATTCGGACGTTGAAACATCGATTCGGAAATTCGGAAGATATTGTGGATAGCATGCTGGAACGAGTGCGCCGCCACCCTCGCATCACTGAAGATTCGCCGACCGACGCTCTGACGGACTACGCCATCAGCATCAGGAATGTGGTAGCAACTGTGCGCGGATTTGATGCCAAGTACCTGACATCACCACAGTTGCTGACCGAAATGGTCGGAAAGTTACCTATGTCGGCAAGACTCATGTGGCTGAACTCGAGGAAGGGCGGATCAACCAACATTACCATCCAAGATCTTTCAGAATGGCTGGTGGGCTTGATGGAGATGGCCCCTTATGCCGGATGTCGATCAAAGAAAATTGCAGTTCGCCGAAGCGGACATGTGAATATGACAAGCGACAGTGAAACAGTGAATCGGAAGTCACCAGAAATTTTGTGCAGTATCTGCAAAGTGGCGGAACACCCCGTGTCTGAGTGCGGAGTGTATTCGCGAAAACCAGTGGCCGACCGATGGGCCATAGTGAAAGAAATGGCCATTTGCTTCAATTGTTTGGTGAAGGGACACCGGTCCCAACAGTGTAGAAGCAAGCGGTGTGGTGTAAGCGGTTGTCGCGCGCTACACCACCGCACGCTACATAGTGCGCCGCGCGCGGGAGACTCGGGTGCTCCATCGAATATGCCATCGCGCGGGGCATCGAACGCGGTCCCTCCGAATGGGGACACAGTGGGCCTCACGGGAGGCCGGGAGTACCAGCAAACAGTGTTTTTAAAAGTGCTTCCGGTGATCGTGAGTGGCCCCCTAGGGCAAGTCAAAGTGCACGCGTTACTCGATGAGGGGTCGACGGTTACCCTCATCGAGGCCGGTGTGGCCAGCGCTGTCGGGGCCCAAGGACCGGTCCGTGGATTACGTATCCACGGTGCCAACGGGATGTGTTCGTCGGATGACCGGTCTCAACTTGTGAATGTGACAGTTCGGGGCAACGGGGCCGACCACCCGTTGCGAGCGAGCACCGTGCGACGACTCGCTCTACCACCCCAGCTGGTGATGAACAATCGAAACGAAAAATCGCGTGTGGGCCATGCCGGGGCCAGTGAAGTTCGGCCGCAATTACTTATCGGTCAGGACCACGCTCACCTCATTGTAACACGTGAGGTCGAAGAAGTTCGCGGCGGCGGTATCCGCTCTCGCACGGCCCTCGGATGGGCCACCCATGGAGTACTCGGAGACCAGTCGCACGCCGGTTCCGCGATAGTAATGAGCATTACCGGCACTTTTGAAAAAGAAAAAAATAATACTTTGGAGGCTCTCGTCCGTGAGCACTTCGCAGTGGACTCATTGGGAGTCACCGCCGTGGCCCGCGTAAATAAAGAAGATGCGAAAGCCACGACGATTATGGAAGCCACCACCCGTCAGCTGCCCACTGGCCGGTGGGAGACAGGCCTACTTTGGAAGAATGAGGGCAGTCAGCTGCCCGAAACCCGCCAGTGCGCCGCCAACCGCCTGGCTGGTATTGAAAAGAAAATGAAGAAAAATCCAGTGTTCGCCGAAGCGTACAGAGCCAAAATGGCAGATTATTTGGCGAAAGGGTATGCCCACTCCCTTCCGCCCATTGAAGAGGCACGACTGGAAAGAAAAAACTACTTGCCACATTTTGCAGTGTTTAATGCAAATAAACCTGACAAAATCAGAATAGTGTTTGACGGTGCCAGCAAGTGCCGAGGAGTGTCTCTGAACGATGCTTTATTGACGGGACCGGACATGTTGAGTTCATTACTGGGGAATGTGTTCCGGTTCCGGGAAGGGAAAGTGGC